>JBAKBP010007528.1:0-99012 GCA_037953745.1 Lithodes maja
GGATGATGATGGTGCCAGTGTTGATAGTGAGGTTGTAGAAGAAGGGTGTGGTGAGAACAGTACAGTGTGTGGTATTGTGTAAACAGTGAACACGAACTAATCTCATAACGCGGTGGTGGTGAAGGGAAGATGATGGTGTCAGTGTTGATGGTGAGGTGGTAGAATAAGGGTGTGGTGAGAACAGTACAGTGTGTGGTATTGTGTAAGAAGTGAACACGAACTAATCTAATATTGGAATTACTGAAGGCCGATTGGTTCCGTCTCACAACGCGGTAGTCGCTTTCTAGGCACCACTGAACATATGGGTGCGACTGTACAATGTAAGTGTGACATTCTTTTCAGTTTGTTTAGCTTATTAAGGGGAGATCTCCACTTGAGGGATTTTTTTCTTGACTCCTTTCTCCCTCATGTTTAGCCCCGTTGCTTTTGATATTATAAAACGTTTGCCCCATTAGTTTAGCAATTTTAAGAACTTTCACCCCATATTAAGACCTTTCGTGCAATTCAGGTGTCGATTTTATCCTGGCGAGCGAAAGCGAGCCTGTAATTTAAGAGGAATCGGCCTTCGGCCGGGAAATTTTTCTACCGAAAAATGTACAAATTTATCTTGAAAGGGCCTCAAGGGGGTGTAATTTTAAGCTTGATGGAGGTCTAGGGAACAAACTAAATACCTCCCCTTAATGTAGTCTGTCGGCAACGTCTTTCACACATTTGTAACAAAAATTCTTACGAATGATTATTATTATTTTTTTTTTTTTTAAATTTCATCATATATTACCGGTAAATCACTGTCTACACTATTATATTTTGTTCATAACAAATGTCCCTTAACTTCGCGCCCTTTTAAGTAATACGAACTCATCTCTTCAACGTGTTCCACCTCTACTCCACCGTGTTCAAGATATGATTGGGATTAAAACATGCCTGACTCAGTGATTCCCCAAAGTCAACGTTCTCCCTATCGATGTATTATATTAAGTATTATCATCTTTCAGTGTGTCGGCATAGTAATCTCGTTGGACGATAGTTAATCTATCCGGAAGAAGTTGTCCTTATCCATCCATCGATCATTGTGTGTGTGTGTGTGTGTGTGTCTGTCTGGGTGGGGGGACTCTGGCTGTGGATTTGTGTGTTCGTAAAATATCTCGAGGACAAATTGATTATCAGTGCGAGAGTTGCCCATTAGTTTGCCATAATTTGGTACCCGGATAGATAGATACAATTTGGTACCCGGATAGATAGATACAATTTGGTACCCGGATAGATATATACAATTTGGTACCCGGATAGATAGATACAATTTGGTACCCGGATAGATAGATACAATTTGGTACCCGGATAGATATATACAATTTGGTACCCGGATAGATAGATACAATTTGGTACCCGGATAGATAGATACAATTTGGTACCCGGATAGATATATACAATTTGGTACCCGGATAGATATATACAATTTGGTACCCGGATAGATATATACAATTTGGTACCCGGATAGATATATACAATTTGGTACCCGGATAGATATATACAATTTGGTACCCGGATAGATATATACAATTTGGTACCCGGATAGATATATACAATTTGGTACCCGGATAGATATATACAATTTGGTACCCGGATAGATATATACAATTTGGTACCCGGATAGATAGATACAATTTGGTACCCGGATAGATAGATACAATTTGGTACCCGGATAGATAGATACAATTTGGTACCCGGATAGATAGATACAATTTGGTACCCGGATAGATAGATACAATTTGGTACCCGGATAGATATATACAATTTGGTACCCGGATAGATATATACAATTTGGTACCCGGATAGATATATACAATTTGGTACCCGGATAGATATATACAATTTGGTACCCGGATAGATATATACAATTTGGTACCCGGATAGATATATACAATTTGGTACCCGGATAGATATATACAATTTGGTACCCGGATAGATATATACAATTTGGTACCCGGATAGATATATACAATTTGGTACCCGGATAGATATATACAATTTGGTACCCGGATAGATAGATACAATTTGGTACCCGGATAGATAGATACAATTTGGTACCCGGATAGATATATACAATTTGGTACCCGGATAGATATATACAATTTGGTACCCGGATAGATATATACAATTTGGTACCCGGATAGATATATACAATTTGGTACCCGGATAGATATATACAATTTGGTACCCGGATAGATATATACAATTTGGTACCCGGATAGATATATACAATTTGGTACCCGGATAGATATATACAATTTGGTACCCGGATAGATAGATACAATTTGGTACCCGGATAGATAGATACAATTTGGTACCCGGATAGATAGATACAATTTGGTACCCGGATAGATATATACAATTTGGTACCCGGATAGATAGATACAATTTGGTACCCGGATAGATAGATACAATTTGGTACCCGGATAGATATATACAATTTGGTACCCGGATAGATATATACAATTTGGTACCCGGATAGATATATACAATATGGTACCCGGATAGATAGATACAATTTGGTACCCGGATAGATAGATACAATTTGGTACCCGGATAGATAGATACAATTTGGTACCCGGATAGATAGATACAATTTGGTACCCGGATAGATAGATACAATTTGGTACCCGGATAGATAGATACAATTTGGTACCCGGATAGATAGATACAATTTGGTACCCGGATAGATAGATACAATTTGGTACCCGGATAGATAGATACAATTTGGTACCCGGATAGATAGATACAATTTGGTACCCGGATAGATAGATACAATTTGGTACCCGGATAGATAGATACAATTTGGTACCCGGATAGATAGATACAATTTACTTTTGGTTAACATTGCATAAGGACTATCTTCTGTCTCTCTCTCTATATCTATCTATCTATCTATCTCTCGCTCTCTCTCTCGTTGTGTGTTGGATATTAACAATAGCGCAGGTTAGTCTCACACCTCACAACCAAGGTATCAAAGCAGAGCAATTTTGTTTGAAGACTTGAAGGAATCCAAGACAATTAACAAGTAATAGCATTGTTTTGGCCATGTTATCACTTCCAAAGACATTATTAGGTCAATATTTACGAGTCGCACCACAGCTGGGATCTCATTGCTAAGGGTAGTTTTGGTTTTTAGTAGCTGTGGTGCGACTCGTAAATATTGACCCATTATTTTATCTTTGATACGATTTTAGTTTCTGGACACCTATTTGACAGGTACCGCCAAGGATTTAATACATATTTTGCTTTCGGTTTCCACGCATCCAACACCAAGCTACACCCTTTGCTGGTGTACGAAACACTAAAATAATAATGGGGACACTCTAATAATGATGATATGAGACGAAACCGAAAAAAAATATGTATTAAATCCTTGGTGGTACCTGTCAAACAGGTGTCCAGAAACTGAAATCGTACCTTATCTTTACATGTAAAATAATATAGACTAAACATATGGAATCTACTCTCGTGTGACACCTACCTCACAAGTTCACATCTAAAATGAAGGCATCTCTAAGGAACTGGCCTTACATTTTTCTACCAATAAATGTACACATTAATCTTGAAATGGGATCTAGGGAGAGTTTTTTTAAAAGCTCGATGGAGGTCTAGCGGGAAAAAAAAAAAATATATATATATATATAGACCTCAAAATTCAATATTAACAAAACCAAGGTTATGCATTGTAGATTGAGACAAGGCAATGTGGAAAAGAGCGATGTATACCCATGTGTAGTGTGTGGAAAGGGAGTGGGCGTTAACTCTATTCAATGTAGCATCTGTCTATGTTGGGTACACCATGGGAATATAAGCGCTGCAGTAGAATAAAGGGAAAATATTAAGGAAACCACCCACCAATTATTTTCATTATTTTTTTTTTAGTTTTAGTTTATTTGCATCAATATATAGTGATTGGCATTAGTTTCAACCTCCGCAAAAATCGTTTTCCCCTTTATCCAACGATCTTAAGACACGGCGCCCGATAGTGGGGAGGGCTATGAAGATCAGGGAAAATGTGGGGTTAAAGACATAAAAAGGCGATATAAGGGTTTTTATCATGAAAGTTGGCTCGGGTTTTGTTATTTTTCAACTTGAGAAAACTCCAAAATGAAAAAACCCGAGCCAAGTTTGGGCAAAAGTTGGCTCGGATTTTAAGATTTTTCAGCTGCATAAAAGACAGTAAGTGCAAAAAAGAAGTTGGCTCGGGTTTTCTTGTTTTTCAACTTAAGAAAACCCCAAAATTAAAAAACTCGAGCCAAGTTTTGGCAAAAGTTGGCTCGGATTTTAAGATTTTTCAGCTTCATAAAAGTCAAAGTGGCCAAAAAAAAGTTGGCTCAGGTTTTCTTGTTTTTCAACTTAAGAAAACCCCAAAATGAAAAAAACAGTCATGTTTTGGCAAAAGTTGGCTAGGATTGGACAATTGTTAGGCTTCATAAAAGCTGAAAATTTAGAAAATGCCAGCCAACTCTTCGCCATTGGATACAGGATGGGGTGTGGGAGAGCTCTGCCCCCCCCCCCCCCCCCCCACACACACACACACACACACACCCGTGATTAATTGAAATCATCATCTATGTTGCCCGATAGTGGGGAGGGCTATGAAGATCAGGGAAATTGTGGGGTAAAAGATGAAAATAAAGAAAAATATTGAAGAACTTATTCCAAAAACCCAGTAAGCTAATTATCCATTATCCAACAATTAAGCTACATTAAAGATATTAGCCTAACCTGCCAACCTTACCTAACCTAACCTAGTATTATGAGTGGGGGCTGCCGCCCCCACACCCCCGCTGGTTGGATGGTACATGGGATAGAAAATGAACTTGCCCAGTAAGCTCATTATCCAACAATTAAGCAACATTAAAGATTTTAGCCTAACCTACCAACCTTACCTAACCTAACCTAGTATTATGGGTGGGGGCTGCCGCCCCCACACCCCCGCTGGTTGGATAGTACATTGGATAGAAAATTATGTCAATTCCTAGTGTTAATTAGACTGAAATGCAGGGAGAAAGAGGTCCGCCGAGTCGTGTTGTGTGCCGTCTATGTTTTTTACAGTAGCTATAATTGCTTTAATGCATTTCCGCCGCTACTGACATATATAGGAATGAAGTCATAGAAATTGATGGGTGCGCTGTGTAAGTAACGCTAGAATAATACCGAAAAAACACTATAGGTGCAAATAAACTTTATATAATTTTTTACATCTATAATAATAAAAATAACCAACCTAATGTAACAAAGGGACAGTGACGGCGTGTTCTGGACTTCTCCTCGTAATAATGGTGTGTACACCGCCAGTGATCTTTATCTGGCCGGTAATGGCAAGGATATCCACACCTAGGACACTCAACACTTGTAGGCAATATACCGTGGTCTGTAAGTATCTTAAGGGCTGCCTGGTTGTTTTGAGACATTTGTATAATTATTGTTCAGGGGTAAGTGCACAACCACTACAGACACTGGCCATCCTGCAACTGACATGTAAAACCATGCTGCCTGTCGGTGGGCTGGAGTTCAATGCACTCATTGGCTGACTAAAATGACGTAATTGTCCATATATTGATCCATGATTGGGTGACTCCTTCAATACCGTGACGTATGGTGACGTATACAAAAAAATACCAATAATATGGCAGAAACATAGTGACGTGTTGATCATTAGTTCACAGAGAGAAAGGCAGAGGGCGTTATATTCGAATATTTACGATAAAAGCGCTCTTCAATTATAGTATCAACATGGCTGACCTAGCGGGGTGGCGTCTGTGGGAAACACTGGACATATATCGTTACAGGTTACAGGTTCTAGGTTCTGTATCTCCCTTAATAGAATTGTTCGAGGGTTGACACTTATTTTAACATGGAGTATAGGTTATATTACATCCTAAATGAAATTTTAAAAATTTGTGAAAATTCTTGGGTTGTTTATATAATAGAAGTTACTGTGGGACACGTAATATGTTGAAGGGGGAGCTCTGCCCCCTCTAAACACCCGTCACTTATGTCATCATAATCTGTTGTACTTCATAGGGGGTCCAATTAAGGAGAAAGTTAATTAACAGACGAAATTAGGCCGCAAATTACAATAACATAGCGGGCCGCCGTTTATGGGAGACTTTTTACACATCATTTTCAATGTTAATTTTCTCCCTTAATCGATTTTTCCAAATTATCAAACTTACATAAAAATTAAGTACAGTTTATAGGGATTCCAACATGCATTTCAAAATTGTCATGAAAATTGGTGGGTGGTTTGCTTAATATATACCGAATAAAGGGACCCCTGCCCAAGGATAAGTCAGAAATAGAGACATTTGAGTGCGTAGTGTGCAAAGGCGAGCTTGTGTTAAGGGGAGGTATTTAGTTTGTTCCCTAGACCTCCATCAAGCTTAAAATTACACCCCCTTGAGTCCCTTTCAAGATAAATTTATACATTTTTCGGTAGAAAAATGTCCCGGCCGAAGGCCGGTTCCACTTAAATTACTGGCTCGCTATCGCTCGCCAGGATAAAATCGACACCTGAATGGCACGAAAGGTCTTAATATGGGGTGAAAGTTCTTAAAATCGCTAAACTAATGGGGCAAACGTTTTATAATATCAAAAGCAATGGGGCTAAACATGAGAGAGAAAGGGGTCAAGAAAAAAATCCCTCAAGTGGAGACCTCCCCTTAAGTGATGATCCTGTGGCTGTGAATTTTGGAAAAGAGTCACTGGAGCTGGTGAACAAGTTTTGTTACCTGGGAGATACCGTGCAATGACGTATTCCTCAGAAACATGGGCCGTTAAGGGCAGGTATTTAGTTTGTTCCCTACGTTTTCATCAAGCTTAAAATTACACCCCCTAGACCCCTTTTCAAGATAAATTTGTACATTTTTCGGTAGAAAAATGTCCCGGCCGGAGGCCGATTGATCTTAAATTACAGGCTCGCTATCGCTCGCCAGGAAAAAATCGACACCTTAATGTCACGAAAGGTCTTAAAATTGACAGAAATAGGGCAAAATGTCTTAAAATGTCTAAACTACTAGGGCGAACGTCTTAAAATCTCAAAAGCAATGGGGCTAAACATGAGGGAGAAAGGGGTCCAGAAAAAAATCCCTCAAGTGGAGATCTCCCCTTAACGTAGAGGATGTCAACCGAATGGAATGTGATGCGATGAGAATGGTGAGATGGGCCAGGCTGCAGGGTACAATTACAAATGATGAGCCGTTTAGGTATAAAGAGTATTAGTGAAGTGATGCGTACAAGTAGACTGGGATGGTATGGACATGTGGAGAGAATGGATGAACAAAATGGGGTGAAAAGATGCAGGTCTGTGATTGTGGAGGGAGCTGCACCAAGGGGTGGACCGAGGAAGACCTGGGATCGGACTATACGTGCCGATCTCTAATCCAAAAACTTGAAAAGTGAAGCAGCCCTTAACAGGGTTGCCTGGAACGCCGCCATTAGGACAAGAGATTGAAACTACATGTATGTATGGTTATTAGTTTGTTTCCTACTCCTCCAGCAATCTTAAAATTTCACCCCCTTGACCCCCTTTCAAGATAAATTTGTACATTTTTTGGTAGAAAAAATGTCCCGGCCGAAGGCCGATTACTCTTAAATTACAGGCTCGCTATCGCTCGCCAGGATAAAATAGACCCCTAAATGGCACGAAAGGTCTTAAAATTGACAGAATGGGGCGGAAATTCTTAAAAATCACCAAACTAATGGGGCAAACTTCTTAAAATCTCAAAAGCAATGGGGCTAGACATGAGGGAGAAAGGGGTCAAGAAAAAAGTCCCTCAAGTGGAAATCTTCCCTTAACATTGTATGTATGTATGTATAAATAGACCCCAAAATTGTCCCTCCCTCGTTAACGTTGATATTTGTGTTTCAGAAGTGAGTGTGGGCGGTTCCTCGTGGGACGTGGGTTCTGATGGGCGTGGTGGCTCTCTGTCCCCCGCCTCCTCCGCCACGCCCACCTCTGCCTCGGAGACGGACGTAGAAGCAGCAGCCACGGTGGGCGTTACACAGACCACGCCCTATCAGTGTTCCTTCTGTGATCGGGCGTTCCCAAGGCTGTCCTATCTAAAACGACACGAACAGGTATGGTGTAATGGTTTAGGTGCTTATGTTCTGGGTGTGGTGTCCTGAGTTCGAATCCTGGGAGGATCATATAACTGTTGGTGGTGCAATGGTTTAGGTGCTTATGTTCTGGGTGTGGTGTCCCGAGTTCGAATCCCGGGAGGACCATATAACTGTTGGTGGTGTATGGTTTAGGTGCTTATGTTCTGGGTGTGGTGTCCCGACTTCGAATCCCTGGAGGACCATATAACTGTGTTGGTGGTGTAATGGTTTAGGTGTTTATGTTCTGGGTGTGGTGTCTCGAGTTGGAATCCCAGGAGGACCATATGCTTTCATTAGTTTATTCAAGTACATTGGGGTTTGTAATTGATGATTAATGTTAAGAACGGGGTGTTACTTATTCCTTGTTGCAAACGCATGATGACTTACTGTTGCTTTCCTTGTTGCAGCTATACAGTGTGTGAGTGGCAGCTTGGTTGCTTCTGCATGATCTTTGCTTGCTGATCCTCCTTACTGCTCCTTCCCACTCCTGTCCCTTCCTTACTTCACTGGCGGCTGTAGGTGAGGCGCTTGTAAGAGGTGTACTTCAAGATTACTTCAGATTTTCAACCCATTGTCTTCACAAGACGGAAGATTGCACCAAGATTACTTAGGATTTTTATATCACCACCGGCTGCTGTAGGTGAGGTGCTTCTCAAGGCAGTTGTAAGCGGTGTACTTCAAGATTACTTAGGATTTTCACATCGCGATTTCCTCCACAAGACGGAAGATTGCACCAAGATTACTTAGGATTTCCATATCGCAATTTTCTCGACAAGACGGACGATTGCACCAAGATCCGAAGATGCAGCCGACGGAAGCAGTGCCCCCCAACACCAACGTTTGGGTGGAGGACAAAATGATCACCTACGTAGAGCAGGAGCTAAATGACATGGAACACACCACCAAGTCTACCTTAAACACCGGCCTTCATTATTCCGAGGAGCTCCTTTCTTTTCTTGAACAGGAACTCAAGGCTTTTGACTCGGGTGGGCCAAAGGACGTACTGAGCAAGTCTGAAATAATTAAAGAAACGCCTAAGACTCCTGCCTCCAAACTGTTCTTGACCACGTGTCAGTCACTGCCACAAGTGTCAAGTACAAACAGGTGTTGTCGAAGAAACTTGGATCTTGAATTTAAGCATAGTTACCCTCTTTATCATTTACTACTCCTGTGATTTACCGGGGGAAGAGAATTGGAAGTTGTGGTGGTGGTGGTTTGATAAGAGATATTCCTCACCAAAGCTCGTCCAATTATGTTGGATCCAGTGAAAGTGAGGAGAGAGATAGTACCACCAGGTTAAAACTGAATACCGGAGACATTGGACTAGCTGGGAGAAGGCTGATTAACAGGAATATGACCGTAGTGGAAGGCACAGAACACAGTAAAGGTATTGGAGAGAGTGACCGTATTATGAGAGATGGAACGAGTGTAGATACAGTGAAAGGTATCGGAGTATATGAAGCTGTGATGAAAAGATCCAATGGCAGTGAAACCTTGACGGGAGACGTTGGTGTAAGTACAAATTTTGTAAAAAGAAATGGTGTAAGTAGCGCTCAAGGGAGTGAACTTATGAAAAGAGGCGTGCGGGGCAATGAGAGACTTCTTTGCCTGAAAGATCTCGAGAATTCCCCAAAGAGATCTCAACCTTTCTGTGGCACTTTAACAAAACCGCAGCACAATGTTAAGCACACACCAGCACGCAAGCAATCCACAAATGTGCAAATTACTCTTCCACTCAGCTTAGAAACTGCCATAAATGCCATTGATGGAATAGAGAAAAACCCAGAAAAGAAATACCTACTGGTACCTCAGAATGATACCTCCAAACCCATAGTGTCGCAGAAACGGAGGAGGAACAGCGAGAAGGTGCGGAAGAGGAAACATGGAAAGAAAACTCATCTGGACTTTGGATCAACAAGCTTAGAAATAGAAAACAAGTGGGTGAAGATTAGTAACAAGAATAAACTACAGTGGCAGCAGGGTGGGAACGAGTATACTGAACTTACTCTGGCCGTCCCTAAACCGAAGCACACTACTCCGCACAGAGCTGGAAATCTTAAGCACCCTAATAAAGTTAACAATGCTGAAAATAAGATTTGCAATAAGAATAAATTGAAACACATCATTCCTCCTGTTATCAATGCTGAAGATAAGATTTGCAATAAGAGTAAACCGAAACACATCACTCCTCCTCAGCTGCCGAACGTATCAGCTTTGTCAGAAAAGGGTAGTGTGTTACATTCTCAGAAAGGAAACCTGACGACTCCTCCAAACATAAAGCTACCTTCCAACCAGCAACTACTCTGGCATACTTCATCGGGATATCATCAGCCTCAATCAACTCGTGAAAAGCCTTCAATTAGTACCAGGGTTAACCTAGAAACGGCTGCAGACCGAGATTCACCTGTTTATTTAGAAAGTGTTAAACCTGAACAGCATTACTACAAATCTACATCACAGTCCACTTGTTTCTCCACTACAAGTCCCTCTACTAGAATCGACCAAACTAGAGATTCCAGTCGCTCCACTTTGCAGTCCTTTGCCACAGGTCTCTCAAAAACCTCTTCCACAAACCTTTCCACAGTGCATTCCCCAACAAACCTATCTACTAAGCAATTCTCCACAAGTCTATCCACCTTGCATTGCTCCCCAACAAACCTATCCACTAAGCAATCCTCCCCAACCAATCTATCCACCTTGCATTCCTCCACAACCAATCTATCCACTAAGCAATCCTCCCCAACCAATCTATCCACTAAGCAATCCTCCCCAACCAATCTATCCACCTTTAATTCCTCCTCAACAAACCTATCCACCATACACTCTTCTCCAACAAACTTATCCACTAAGCAATCTTCCCCAACAAACCTCTCCACCATACACTCTTCTCCAACAAACTTATCCACTAAGCAATCCTTCCCAACAAACGTCTCCACCATACACTCCTCCCCAACCAATCTATCCACATTGCATTCCTCCACAACAAACCTATCCACTAAGCAATCCTCCCCAACAAATCTATCCACCATATACTCCTCCCCAACAAACCTCTCCACCATACACTCCTCCCCAACAAACCTCTCCACCATACACTCCTCCCCAACAAACCTCTCCACCATACACTCCTCCCCAACAAACCTCTCCACCATACACTCCTCCCCAACAAACCTCTCCACCATACACTCCTCCCCAACAAACCTCTCCACCATACACTCCTCCCCAACAAACCTCTCCACCATACACTCCTCCCCAACAAACTTCTCCACCATACACTCCTCCCCAACAAACCTCTCCACCATACACTCCTCCCCAACAAACCACTCCACCATACACTCCTCCCCAACAAACCTCTCCACCATACACTCCTCCCCAACAAACCTCTCCACCATACACTCCTCCCCAACAAACCTCTCCACCATACACTCCTCCCCAACAAACCTCTCCACCATACACTCCTCCCCAACAAACCACTCCACCATACACTCCTCCCCAACAAACCTCTCCACCATACACTCCTCCCCAACAAACCTCTCCACCATACACTCCTCCCCAACAAACCTCTCCACTAAGCAATCCTCCCCAACAAACCTATCTACCATTCACTCATCCCCACCACACTTATCCTCTAAGCAATCCTCCCCAACCAATCTATCCACCTTGCATTCCTCCTTCACAACTAACTTTTCCACCATGTTCGGTTACCCTAAGACAAATTCTATCATGCATTCCACCACAAACTCTTCCACCACTAGCCCTTCCACCGTACACTCCTCCACATCGGCTCTTCCCACCATGTACTACTCCCCCATCAGCCTTTCCACCACGCATTCCTCACCCACAAGCAATTCCACTAACCTTTCCAACACCTCTTTCTCCCCAACAGATCTTTCCATCACACACTCTTCCACAGATCTCTCCACCTCTCACTCGCCCACAAATCTTTCCACTTCGCAAACCCCAAGAAATCTATCCACCATGCTTTCTTCCCCTACAAATTTTCCCATAATGCAATCCTCTCCTACAAATTTTCGCATCATGCATTCTTCCCCTACACATCTATCCACCATGCACTCGTCCCCCACAAATTTATCCAACATACACTCTCCCCCTACAAATCTTCCCACCATTTACTCGTCTCCCACAAATCTATCCACCATTCACTCTCCCCTCACAAATCTATTCCCCATTCACTCTTCCCCCACACATCTATCCACCATTGACTCTCCCCCCACATATCTTCCCACCCTTCACTCTCCCCCCACATATTTTCCCACCCTTCACTCTGCCCCCACATATCTTTCCATCTTGCAATCCCCAACAAACTTTCCCATTCTAAACTCATCCCCGACAAAAATTACCACTAACTCTATGCCATTTCCAACGAACCATCCTATCGGGCACTCTCCCACAGGCCCTTCCACTAGTACACCAACTTCTATTATCCCCAGCTCTGTCTACCCCTGCATGGCGAGTCCCTCCACTTATCCGACTTTCGCTACACCCCGCTCTTCAAATTATACCTGCAGCTTACATCCATCACAGGTGGCGGCACATCCACCCGCTGCTCTTCCTGCGGCCATGTATTCCTCGCCAATATACTCTTCTCCTATGCCAGTATACTCTTCTCCTTTACCCATATACTCTTCTCCTTTACCCGTATACTCCTCTCCCTTGCCCGTATACTCTTCCCCCTTGCTCGTATACTCTTCCCCCTTGCCCGTATACTCTTTCCCCTTGCCCGTATACTCTTCCCCCTTGCCCGTATACTCTTCCCCCTTGCCCGTATACTCTTCCCCCTTGCCCGTATACTCTTCCCCCTTGCCCGTATACTCTTCCCCCTTGCCCGTATACTCTTCCCCCTTGCCCGTATACTCTTCTTCCACGTCATCTTCCTCGCCAACTTTCCAAGCAGCATGTCCAACCAACAATGCCGAAGGGAATCTCTTCAACCTTCGTCAACAGAGGTGGGGTCACGCTAGTCAAGGAACAGATGGAACCCCAAATAGATCTCTTGCATTCCCACCCTTTAACACCCTTACATCAGATAAACACGAGTACCTCAACAAATGTGAAATTGTGAATGGATCTGCTCATACTAATAATGACAATCCCCCATTTTTGGGATCTTCAACAGCAAACCAAGATAAGGCAGGGAATTCAAATTTTAAAGACCATAAATATATTCTAACCAAACAAATGGCAGAACTAGAGAAAAATTTCAAATTTGTGGATACAGAGCAAAGGGAAAAGAGTTTGGGAGACAGGAGATGCAACACTGGTAACTTGCCTGTAGATTCAACCCGGATTAATGAGAATGAGCGGATGCAAGTCTCAAGAAATTTAGAACACGAGTATAACAAAGATTCTGGGTATTGGCCAGTTGGGTGGTATCCAGATATAATGGACTGGCCTTACGGACACAACCAAGAATCTGTGAACTGGCACAACAAACAGAATCAGACTACTGAAGATTGGCTAGCAGAACAAAACCCAGGCTGGGCACATATGCCTCAGGAACAGGGTCAACAAATTCAATGCCAATCCGTTGATCAAGAAAGAAGAAATTGGCCCAGCAAAGAAAGTCAAAGGATTGAAAATTGGCCAGATAAATGGAAGCGCCATCACCAGGTGTGGGAAGTTGAACCTGACAATATGCAGATGATTGTTCAAACCCAAACCACTGAACAGCAGAGTAATTTTCGGGTATGGGAAAAATGCTTGGATGAAAAGAATGATCTGCTTGATATACAGCATACACTCCCTCCTGTGAATCATGTGGATAAAGAAGAACCAAGATTGCATTGCATCATGACCGACCACAGTGGATACTTTCAAAATCATGACAAGCTCAGTTCTGAAGGCGTGACTCCAGTAAAAGTAAGTCAGAACTGTAGCACATTCGATAAGCTTGGTGAATTTAAACCTGTCAAGAATTTAAAGAATATTGTGGATTTATATTGTAATTCCACAGATTTCAAATCTGCAATTATGAGGAAGGACCCCATCTGTGGTATAAAGACTGTTGAAGCAAATGAAAAGCTTTTTGAGGTGCAAAACACTGAATTCACAAAGGATGATGTAGGTGTTGCAGTTGCACCTGCAGAAACCAGAAAACTTGAAGATCAACATATGATAACCACCGAATCTAAAGTCAAGAAACTAAAGTGGAACACCGGTGGATGTGGTACTTATAACTCAACAGACAATAGCCAGGTGAAAATTATGAAGTATGAAAATCACAAAACAGATTCCCATCCCCAGAGTGACTATAGTATGGACTTTTAGAAGAATTAACTTCATCTCATGATAAATATGATCAAGGTTTACCTAATGTTCCTCCCAATGAAAATTCGCAACCACAGAAAGGAACTTTGAAGCATTGCCTGGCAAAGCCTGGAGTGTTCGCAGTAATAGAAGCCAAAGACGCCACATTATGTATGGATAAACAAAACCTTGCTCAGTATGTAGTGGAAATGAAAGATACAATGAATAAGAAATCACACAATACAGATAGTCTATTAAAGGATAGCATGGCATTACCAGCCCACAATGATATGTATACAAGTGAGGTTGAAGGATCATGTGTGATGGATGGTATACACAATATTAATCCTAGTCTTGATTGTTCATCAATGAAAAGTAATTTAGATAAAGAATTTTCACAAAAAGAAGTAGGATTTACCGACGGTATGAAGAAAACTGGTATTTCTAAGAAAGATTCAATAGAATATCAGGTCTTTGAGACTTCTAAAGTTTCAGAAGAAAAGTGTTGTTTGTCAATTACCGACTATTCAAAATTGAAAGCCTATCAAAAAGAAGCCTTGGTAAGTTCAGACACCAATAATGAACTAAGCCAATCTCCTGAATCTAGACTCTTGCTAAAAAGAAACTACCAGCAAATGATGGATGGTTCAACTCAGGATTTGACCATTCCTGCTGCACCTGGACCTGAATGTAATCAAATTCAAAACACTCAAATTTCATGTAGGCCTACTTTTGTAAAGCCTCCGTCCCTAAGATACGCAAGTTCTTTAGCTGGATTTTACATACTGCCTGATGACCCTGGCAATAAACTGGGAGCAAACTATATTCAGAATTCAAGTTTAAGAGATAATTCAGCAGTTGATGCAACATTGGCTACACGGTCACACACCCTGAGCTCCAACTCTCAACCTAACGGGGCTGTTCGGCCAGGCAGCTTATGGAACAACAACTCTCAACCTGTTGATTATTATAATGGCACTAGAGGACAAAATTCTTCATCGGATCATAAAGTAGGTATTAACATCCATACCAAAACTTTTGTCTGGACTATAGAGCAGATTAGCATATCCGTCCCTTCTAAACCTGAAACATTAAGGAATGTAAGTGGACCTCTAAAGAAGCGGAAAGTTATACCTGATAAGGACAACAGTGCTGCAGCCACACATGATGGTAGAATGTCAAATGTGCATACCTCAAATTCAGACTTACCAATAGTTCCCCCTGTACCCACACTGTTATTCGTGCCTCTAGTTGGTGTTCCTGCAAAACGGGATAACTATGGGGCTGTTCGGGCAGGCACCTTAGGGAACGACAACAACTATGGGGCCACTTTGAGTACTCTGCAGCAGGATGAAGCCTCGCGTGCATCCCAGGAAAATGGCTCTAGTTTGGTTAGTTCATCTCCATCTTCTGAACCATCTTGTAAATCACTAGATGGCAACAACATTTTGACCCCCCCTACCTCTAAGCTTCATCTGACTAATAACCTGAGATCTTGTGATGTTGATATTAAAGATAAATGTCCCAATATTGAATCTGAAGTGTTACCTCCTTTAAGTAGTATGGCGGTCAAAAGCTTGAAGGACTCCAAACAACTTGCCTGCGATAATAAGGAACAATTACAACATCCTTGTGAAACATCAGAATCCAGAAAGAGTTTGGATGCATTAAAGCGTTTTAGAAAGACTGAGGACTTGGAGAAAAATCAAACCAGCTTAAATGATGCAACAAATAAGAACACGTCCACAAAACTTAAACAAGGAAATATAAGTAATGGAATCCTTCAAATTGCAGTAGATAATGGACATCATGAATTGACATCTCCAGAAGCTCATAATAGAAATCTTAACATTCCCATACCTACAAAGGATGAAGATATTTTGCATCAAGCCCTGAAAGCTGACCTGTTTGATGTCGTTAAATGCGAGAATGAGGAATTGTATGCTTGGCCAGAAATTGAAGAGGTTTCTCCACTGAGGCCTAAGCTGCAACCTCAATTCGTTGTACAGCAGAATGAGAAAAATCTTGAAAGTACTAACTCTGAAACACAACCACTTACCACTGCTCTGGTGTGGGCAAATAGAATGTATTCATCAAAGCAACAAAGGAAGCTACTAGACATCAATAATTGTGATGAGGATGGTAAGGAAGTATCGGAAACTTGGTGCTCTGAAGATAAGAAGGTATCGGAAACTTGGTGCTCTGAAGATGCTAAGAAGGTATCGGAAACTTGGTGCTCCGAAGATAAGAAGGTATCGGAAACTTGGTGCTCCGAAGATGATAAGAAGGTATCGGAAACTTGGTGCTCCGAAGATGATAAGAAGGTATCGGAAACTTGGTGCTCCGACGATGCTAAGAAGGTATCGAAAACTTGGTGCTCCGACGATGCTAAGAAGGTATCGGAAACTTGGTGCTCCGAAGTTGGTAAGACGGTATCGGAAACTTGGTGCCCCGAAGATAATAATATATCGGAAACTTTCTGCAAGAGCACCAAGAACGAAGAAAGCTCTACTGTAAATTCCTTGCCGTTTGAGAATGCCAAACCCGACACGGATGATGATATTGAAGACGAGGACCTCCATGACTTGGGTGATAAATCTGATCTGGAAGTACTGGACGACCATTCCTTATCCCCCGCTGAGAGTCTTGATGGATGGGTAAGCTAGTGCATGCAGTATTGCTAACCCCTTCTGTACCGCAATGTCTTCAATTTTATGCTTGCTATTATAATGTAAAACTTGCAAAATAAACAAACCAAAACTTATACGAACACAGCAAAAAGACTATTCTATTCAGTGTAAAGGGCCTCCAGCAATTAACAGACTTGGAACTACAGTATCTCACTCAACCCTTTAAACTACCACACATTCTTTTTAAACTGCATATAATCGTCTAAAAATAGCTAGAATATAATTAAAAAGACGTCGCCGGTACATAAAGGGTTAAGGATATTTAATAGCTATTGGTGGTTGCAGCATGTTTTTCATAGCTTTTATTTATTTACTTTTCTTTTATATTGTCTTGTCCTCGTTCTGGTTTGTTTATTTTTCAAGTTTTACATTATTATTTATTCTACCAATTATAGAATACCTGATCAGTAACTATATACTGTACTGTATAAGAACAATTTAATGCACATACGGTCCCGCTAATAAGTCATGTCCCAGCTGTCATTACGTTTGGCTCGCTCTGTGCTGTATTAATGTCTGTCAGATGTTGAATAGGGTGGGTAAGTGTAGGAACATGTTTGTAGATTTCACTCGATATGAAGAAATGAAGCTTAGATATGGCCAATACCAGTTTTTGATCAAAATTTACTTGGTGCCGAGACATGACTTATTAGCGCGACTGTACAATAGCTCTGGCCACAGTCATGTACAATATACCCAAGCAGAGCATGGTTCAACCAATATAGATTTTTTTCTTTTTTCACAATAAATCAATTTTTTACATATACAATATACGGTAGTTCATTATAGATTTTGCTTATTTATTTCTTAAACGATTATAGCCCTGAATTAAGGTGTATTAACCCGCACCCACTGGAGAATTCAAAGTAGAAGTTCGAAGCTTGCTTTTTTTTTTCGTGTGAACATGCCTTTAAAATATGCGAAACTTTGAAGGTACACTCGGATACCATAGTTTCTAGCGCCAAAACACATTCACCTCTATGCATCAGTGTGAAGGCTATTGATGAGGTAGGAATGTGACTGTCATTTCTTCGTAAAGGTGATAACTCGTACTGTCGTCCACATATATGGAGTTAGTAAGTGGAAAATCGCCAAACATAGTGAAATATTCACTCGCTCTGGGATAACTCCAAACCCTCAGTGTGTCAGCAAGAAAACAGCTACGGATGATAGCTTCATTTCTTTGTAAAGCTTAGAATGGGTAATTTACACCACATACCTTTTTGGTTCTGATAACCCCTTTCTTCACAGGGTTAGATCGACAGAATCCTTGTGAAATATGCCCACAGTGTGGGCCATCTAGTTATTATCATGCCCGCAGCACAAGGGTTAAAGGGCCGGTGATGACTAAAGTGCTATTGACGTCAACCTCTGCAATACGAGTACTGTACAGTACTAATGAAATTGCATTCTGGCTAACCTTAATGTTAGGCCTACTGAATGCAGCTTAATGAGTTTAAAGCTCCCTTGAATAATTCTTCTAGTACAATGATACCTTAGTTTAAAGCTCCCTTGAATAATTCTTCTAGTACAATGATACCTTAGTTTAAAGCTCCCTTGAATAATTCTTCTAGTACAATGATACCTTAGTTTAAAGCTCCCTTGAATAATTCTTCTAGTACAATGATACCTTAGTTTAAAGCTCCCTTGAATAATTCTTCTAGTACAATGATACCTTAGTTTAAAGCTCCCTTGAATAATTCTTCTAATACAATGATACCTTAGTTTAAAGCTCCCTTGAATAATTCTTCTAGTACAATGATACCTTAGTTTAAAGCTCCCTTGAATAATTCTTCTAGTACAATGATACCTTAGTTTAAAGCTCCCTTGAATAATTCTTCTAGTACAATGATACCTTAGTTTTTCTGTATTTTAGCTAATGCTAAGGAATGTTCATCAATTCCATTCCCAACCCCACAGACCCATGCAGACCAGCTGCCGTTCCGTTGCGAGTTCTGCGGTCGTCTATTCAAACACAAGCGGTCGCGGGACAGACACGTGAAGCTACACACGGGAGACAAGAAGTACAAGTGCTGCCATTGTGACGCTGCTTTCTCCAGGAGGTTAGTACCACACTTTTATGAGTGACTGTATAAACATAACTCTTTTTAATCTGGATCCCACACCTCTTTGTAACTTAAAAGGGGCTAGAGCATACAGGCTGTAAACTTTCATAATCATAAGTTACCTTTTACGACATGCAGTAGGATGTGTGGGGCATATTCTTTTTTCCTCCACCATGGATGAAGGCTCCCATGCCCCCTGGGGGAAAGGTATAAGAACTGGTGGTTCGAACAGTAGACTCAGGATATAGAGTTCACACCGACCAAAACAGGACAGTCCACCAACTGGTCAAGGACTTTGTGGTATGACTGTACATTTGCCAAAGCACTAACCTAGGACAAATGCTGTGGAGATCTGACTGTATTTTATCACTGTAAAAGGTTAATGCGTAGTATTAATGAGAGTAAATACTGTTCTCCAACTACAGTACAGTCAATATTATAACAGAAGGGTGAACTTAACACTCATCGGCAAAATATATATAAACTTGTGAAAAGCTGTTGAAATAACTTAGAAAAGTTGACAGAATGAATATAAACACCATACGAGGAGGAGCACTTTATTGACAATGTTTCGCAGATAGCTTCTTCAGGTCACTAACAGATGCTAGGTCCTATGGCGCCTTAAGTATCCGTCATGACAGGTGGGAGAAGCGGAGAATGACTGATACTTAAGGCGTTCAAGGACCTAGCGTCTGTTAGTGACCTGAAGAAGCTATCTGCGAAACGTTGTCAATAAAGTGCTCCTCCTCGTATGGTGTTTATATTCATTATGAAGAGCTTTTAATTCTAGTCCCTCATTCACAGCACTTGTCCCAGGTTCATGTCTTGCCAACTGAACAGTATGTTAATAAATAGTAGTTTAATGGTAAATTTTCTATCAAATTGTTGTTCTTCCAGCGACCACCTGAAGATTCACAAGAAGACCCATGACACGCAGAAGCCGTACCAGTGTAACGTATGCAACCGCGGGTACAACACGGCCGCGGCTCTGACGGCGCACATGCAGAACCACAAGGCTAAGTTGACCGCGCACACGCTCAACCAACTGCTGAAGGACGCACAGGCACCCGGGGACACTCACACGCTCACACACGTACTGAGGGAACCACCGGGAGAGAGTCACGCACACGCTCTTAACAGCTACCTCAAGGATACCCATAAAGTAAGTTGGATTCTAATGCATTTTGAATAATACCTGTACTAAGGAGTAAAAAATAAAAATAATAATAATAATAATAATAATAATAATAATAATAATAATAATAATATAATGATGATAAGGGGTAGGTTTGCTCTTTTCTTAATTTAACTCCACCCATACAGTTTCAAGAGGTTGGTATTGTTTTATATCAAATAGATTTTTATTCCATGATGTTCCAATTCATCATCATCAAATCCGACGCCCCGCTTCCAGAGGAAGCACCTCAAAAGGGATAGCCATGGCAGAAACTGCCTCCAGGATCCCAGACATGCCCCGACTGACCCCCTCCACAGTGCCATTTCCACTAAGTGGATTATAACCATAAACACTGAAGGAGCAGACCCAGAGCAGTCCCTCACCCAGATGGCAGTTCCACCACTGTTTTGCTATTTGATTTATCCCAGTGGGGCCCTGGCTGGAAGCATGCCAAGCACAGGAATTTTCTGAAGATAGGAACCAGTGGTCCACTGCTCCAAAGTGGTGGGCGGTGGGGTTGCCGCATCCCTACGCCAGAGAGAGAGAGGCCAACTTGTGCCAGTGGGCCGTGAGAGTGACACTTGGGAACCATGATGTTCCAAAAATGCACTAATAGATATCCTCCGCTTAATAATTACTGTATAGACTTATTATTACTTTCATTGATTTCATTAGTTAGGGTTTTTTGTAAATTAATTGGTGTAAACAAATGTAAAAAAACTAAGAGGATTTGTGTATAAAACAGGATCGTCAGTTGGCGAGTCCCCGTGGTGGTGGTGAGGTTGGGTCCGGGTCTTCCCCAGGGGAGCATCTGACCGCCTCACCAGTTGGGGAGCAGAGTCCTTCACTGTCTCCTGCTGCATCCTACCGCTGCCCTGTCTGTCACGCACCCTGCAGGAACCACGCACATCTACAGGTACGGTGGCACTAATTATAATGTAAAACTTGCAAAATAAACAAACCAAAACTGGGACGATACAAGATAAATGCAAAAGAACTAATCAAAATCGCTATGTGAAAATGACTCTTAATAAAATAATAGAATAATAAAATAATAAGTCATGTCCCAGCTGTCATTACGTTTGGCTTGCTCTGTGCTGTATTTATGTCTGTCAGATGTTGAATAGGGTGATTAAGTGTAGGAACATGTTTGAATATTTCACTTGAGATAAAGAAATGAAGCTTAGATATTGCTGATACCAATTATTGATCAAAACATACTTGGTGCCGAGACATCACTTATTAGCGCGACTGTACACCACTTTACCTCCGGGATAAAATGCAACATAAATCTAAGAAAATAATGCCAATTATGAATTATCTTAGATGTTTTATGACAGAAAACATCCTTGAATGTGACGATAGTGCGTTGTTATGTGTGCGATTAGTTTGCTTGGGAAACGGATTAACTTGCTCATGTAGTAATGTACACCCTATGTGGTGGATTGTGTTCTTTTATTTCATAACTAACGCTTTAGTAAAATGCAATTATGAAATAAAAGAACACAAAACCACCACACAGGGTCTACATCACTACATGCGCAATTTTAGGGTTTGCTATATGATTTTTCTATTTAAGATCAGGTTTTCAGGAATGTAACCCTATTGTAAATTGAGAGAGATCTGTTTTAGTTAACCCATTCAGTACCAGGGACGTCCTTTTCATTATATTCTGGCAACTAGTCTACGATTTTATACAGCTTAGGAAGGACCTTTAGCCGTAATAAGGCTTCAAACTATCTCCACCAACCCTTTTAACTACCAGAGATCCTTCCTAAGCTGCATAATATAGTCTAAATACAGCTGTAACATATGACAACAGATGTCGCTGGTACTCAAAGGGTTAATATATGGTCAAGATACCAATTATGTAGATGTATTAGTAAGCATTTGGTGTGTATATTTACAGAGACATGTAGCGCGTCACCATGGGGAGGATATTCACGAGCGTCCTGCCTCACGTAGCGGAGGCTCGGCCACCTCGTCTATTGGGGGGGCGTCCTCGGCAGCCTCCACTCCTTCCCCTCGACCCCCCTCCTCCCTCCCCTCACCTAGACCACTCTCCAACCCCCTCCTATCGCTGGTCGGAGGGAAGCTAGCCTGTCTCTACTGCTCACGAGATGGGTTTCCTTCGTTGGAGGCGCTGCAGCTTCATCTACAGTCCTCTCATGGTACGTAAGATATTACTGTAATATATGATTTTCATGTATTTAAAGATACAGTACTACTACAGTATATACCTTGAACCATTAAGTGACCAATGCGAAAACAAAAGTACTGTACAATTTTACCGAAGCAATCTTTTCACTTCTTGAAATGTATTCTTGGAGCCGGTTTATATATGAATTAAAATTTAAAACTTGCAAACTAAACAAACCAAAACTTGGACAAAGACAATATAAAGGCAAAATATCTTATCAAAATCGCTACGTGGAAACGACGCTTACTAAAATAAAATTTATGAAATAAAAGAACACAATCCACCACATAGGGTGTACATTACTACATGAGCAAGTTAATCTGTTTTAAATGTAAAGTAGTTATTTATTTGCCAGTAGTGTTTTTAATATCTGGGAGGAGTGATAAGCAGGGACGCAGGTGTGGAAATGGAGGTAATTAAATTAAATCCTTTGCCTTCAAAGCTCATGTCTCGGCCCCATACATCACTGTTGGCACAACAATTCCTTGATACAATGCACTTTTAACTTTCATTCCAATATTTCTCACCTTCCACATACTGTACTTCCCATTGCTCCGAAAACTTTCCTTCCTTCTCATACTCTCCGGTTTACCTCCATTACTGCTTATCGTTCCTCCTAGATATTTAAAACACTCAACTTTATCTTTAATTCCAGGTTCGGTTTTGAATGGTGAGATGAGAGACATGACGTCAATACTGGGGCTGCCTGCTTCACTGGGCGCAACACTGGGTGCTAGTGGTCTACCCGCCTCCCTGGCCTCACCGCTGGGCCCAGGGTCGTCACGAGGAGTTAGCTGTGAGCTGTGTGGTGCACGCGTGGGTGGCGTTACAGCTTTACAAAGACATGTGGTCACTGCTCATACCTTCACTGATTTACTGGCCCGTGCTGCTGAGGGAGTCTTCTGTGCTCAATGCCTCCTGCCCTTCAGTAATCCTGGTGCCCTTGCAGAACACATAAAGCTTGTTCATGCTGCACCGGTCCTCTCAGCAGTGCTCAATAAACGCCCACCATCACCGCCCAATGACATACCAACAGATCTCAGTAAAAAATCACGGCACGATACTTTGACATCAGATCTCCCAGCATCCACACTACTCTGCAGCCAGTGTAATGCACCTTTCACAAACTTTGAGGCTTTCAGAAGACACCTAAAATCTCATTTAGATGGAGCGGAACTTTCATCTAGTGGAGCCTCTTCCACTCTACTTTCCTGCCCAGAGTGTCGGCTTCCTCTAACATCAGAAACTTCACTAGAAACTCATTTGGCTTCACACCTTGGTATTACTTCTACAGAATATGGGTGTCAGGCCTGTCTTAAATTGTTTTCAAAGCCTGACGAGTTACAAAAACATCTGATGGATATTCACGCTCATCATCTTTATCGCTGTTCATTATGTAAAGAAATGTTTGATTCTAAAGTGTCAATCCAAGTTCACTTTGCTGTCAAGCACAGTAATGAGTGCTTAGTCCATAAATGTACCCGATGTTCACTCATATTCAGATCTCAGTCAGAATTTGAGGGCCACATACGAAGCAGTCACATCCGTCGAGGTCAGTGTGGAGGGGAAGGTGGAGCCGGTGGAGGCCTAGGAGGTTCCGGAGGATCCTACCGCTGCCTCTTGTGTACCCTCAATCTCAGTTCAGAGGCAGAGTTGGCTGCTCATGTGGCCACTCACCAGAGACAATTCCAGTGCTCCCTCTGTGATGATGCTTTTCATGTTGAATTTCTTCTGGACAAACACATGCAAACTCAGCATAATTCTGAACTCAATGGTAATATTCCTCAACCAGAGAATTTGGCTAAACCACGCCGCAGCCCACTAAAGAAGGATTTGAGATGTGATATCTGTGATGCAGATTTTTCTTCAGATTCCACTCTTGTTAACCACAGAAAACAAGCTCATAATATTAAAAGTGGATCACTGGGTATTACTGCCAAAGTAGCTGCTGCATCATTAAGTCTATTTTGTGCATATTGTAGTGAGGTGTGTAAGTCCAGAGGTGATCTGGAAGCCCACATGAAGTCTCACCAAGGTAATGGTGGGCGTCACAAGTGTAATATATGTGATGAACTTTGTCCATCCGCTGCTCTTCTTGCTCAACATAAGCTTACGCATGTCAAAGTGATTTCAGGAAGTGCTTGTGCAGTATGTCGGGAGCCACTGACCTCGGAGCAACAGTTTACAAGTCACCAAAATGACCATCACCCTGCCCCCCTTCCCCAGCCATGTGTAGTATGTAGGCAAACACTTGTAACAGACATGGAAGTGAGTGTCCATGCTCGGTTTCATGCTGCCCAGGCAGCTCAAGCAGCTGCAGCAGCAGCTGTCTACAGTAATAGTGAACTATTGCCTCCTTTATCATCCTCTGTCATCACCACGGCTGCATTGTCCTCCACCATAACATCCAACAGCAACAATGGTCGTAGTAGCAGCAGTCCAAGACATTCTCCTTCTTTACGATGTCCAGAGTGTCACTTGAAGCTTGAAACTGTGGAGGAAGCTGAGGCCCACGCTGTCATTCACCACCAACAACATCAAGGCTTTGGCCGACCTCAAGCGTCATCATCCCGCACCTACCAGTGTATTAAATGTCAGGAGAGTTTTGCCTCAGAAGCAGAAATAGAATCTCATGTTGCCTCTCATCTTCTTCACGAAGGGTCCGTTCATGAGTGTCACTTGTGCCGTGCCACCTTTGACACTCCTCTCAGGCTACAGTGTCATCTCATTGAACATACATTTGAGGGCTGTGGAAGTTTTACATGTTACATGTGTTCCTCTGTGTATACTACAGCATCTCGACTCCAGCAACACATGGTAGAACATGGGCTCAGTGCTCGTCCGTATGACTGCCACCACTGTCACCAGAGGTTCTTTTTCCGTGCTGAACTAGAGAATCATGCACTGACTCACCCAGAGGCAGCAGAGGGGGGCTGTCGGGAATGTTTGGCCAGTTTCCCAGATCTATTGCGACGTAGCATGCGACGCCAAACGTTCTCTAGTATCATTGGTAATCATCACCTGGGGTCACACCTACCGCCACTACAGTGTAAGATTGAGCCCAGACCTCGTCCACCTTCGCCCTCCAATATACACACAGAACCAGACATTGATGTAGGACCAGCTAATGGACATGCCACATCAACTACAGAATCTGTGGATGACTAGTTTTGATGAACAACAATTGTAAATTTTATATTAAGGCTTGAACATGGTTTACTATAGATCATAGTGATTGTATGACAAACAAAAAGTATTTATAATTTGTTTTTTGGTGATGGATAATTATGTATTTTTTAAAGGTGTACTGATTACAGTAAAACTGTAGTTGGATGAAAGTTATTAGCACTGCAGGCAGGACTAGTGTTCTAGACTGGTTGATAGGTTCACCTCGCGATATCTATTGGGTGTTATTGAGATGGAAATCTCACAAGAACATTGAAGTACAAAATAAGTTTCTTTTCATCAGAAGTCATTTCCTTCAGCTTTGCTTCTCTTACACTGAGATAAGTGAAATAAATGTATTTGATTATTGTAGTTACAATTGAAAGAAAAATCTTGTTACAACATTTCACAATTGTCCCGGTATGTTGTACAAATTTGATTTTTTCTTTTATATACCAGTGAATATATCTGGTCAGACTGTTGCCTATTTGTTGAATGTAATGCAGTTATTTGTTCTACAGGGTACTTACAATTTTTCTGTAAATAGTGTTTATTTATCACTGCTCCTTCCTCTTCTTAGACACCAACTTTTAATAAAAGATGGTAGTTAGATGTTTTGAAGTGTCTCTCAAGAAAATTGCAATAGTTTTTCTAAAGCAATTTATCCTCGGTATAGTAATGTTATCCCCTTTTGATAGCATTTGGTGCGGGGATTATTTATTATAACTGTTATTATTTCCCCCGCTCCCTATTTTTTATGATTGTATCGGTGTTGTACACAAAGTTATGGACCAAAAATTGTCATAAATGTTTTTCATATATACTGAAGATTAGTGTGAAGAACATAAAAGTGCGCATTTATTTGTTAATATAAAGATTCTGGTGGAATCCTGTTGTAAATCCAGTGAAATAAAATTTCACTTTATGCTGTATTTTAATTATTGATCAAAACTAACCCCTTCTGTGGGGGCGCTCGGTTATGGCCTTGGAATTGCTCGGGGCCTTGGGGCTGTTCGGCCAGGCAGCTTGGGGAACAACAACAACAACAACAACTAACCCCTTCTGTACTGCGACGTCTATTTAATTTTACTCTTGTTATATTTATATGATTGTGTGCAGTGTAAGAAGGTCCTGTGGTAGTAGAAAGGGTTAAGTTAGATGGTTCCAAGCCTGTTAATTGCTAGAGCCTCTATTAAAACTGAATAAAATTGTCTAATAGTAGCCAGAATAAAATTAAAAAGACATCGCCAGTACAGAAGGGGTTAATGATATGTAGGAAAGCTCTGTCTTGAGTCAGCCACCCCCCTCAAAAAAAATTGGGAAAGTGGGAATTGGGCCTGAGTGTATAGAATAGAATAGAAATGTAACTGTAACTAGTCTATTCGCTGTAAGTAGGCGATAAATCATGAACTCTATCCTATGTAACTCAAAAAGGGCTAGAACAAATTGGCTGTAAATCTCCACATCTATTCCTTGACAGACTCTTCCCAAATAGTAAAATATTAGCTCTATTACCCTAGTGTTTTTTTTTTTTTTTTTTTTTTTTTTTTTTTTTTTTTTTTTTTAGAGGTATATACTGTATACTGTATATATAATGCCCCGCCGTTGGGGGGCCACCTTGTCGTGGTGGCGGGGCTCGAAGCGGGGTCGCTGTCATCCACTCTTCGGAGCAGGGATTACAGCGGCGTCGTGGACGAAGTACCCCCCCGTCGTCTTTGGGATAAGCGGAACCTTCCGGTGACGGCGTTTTTCTGGTTCCCGATTTTGACCTCGCTTTGCGGAGGGTTTCCTCCTCCTTTTTCACTAAATTGTGCCGGCTAGGCTCTAGACGCCTTCCCTCGCTGAGTGGGGAGTTCTGCCTCCTACCCGTTTACAGGGGCAGTGGCAGCTAGCTCACTGCACATGGGGGTTGGTACCGGGGGCGGCGGCGCGGTCGCCCGTGCTGTCGCCCCATGGACCGCCCATCAGTGAGGCCCGGTCTCGGTTTCCGGGGGTCCGGTCTACCTTCCTGGTGGGTTTCCTGGCTTCTGTCCGGCTGCCCTCCATTACGTACAGATTGGGGATGTTTGCAATTCATTTTGCCCTCAGTCCCAGTATAGCGGTTTTGCCTAAGCTAGGCCTCTCTGTACGTAGTGGTGCTATCCCCCCTTGTCTAGGGGGGTAGGGTATGGGGATGAACCCCCTAGGACCTGCCCCTGTTTGTGCCGTCGGTGTGGGGGTCGGTGCTCCCTGCCTCGCGACGGGGGGCTCTGTTAGCTCTTCTGGTACGCTCTTTCTTTTTGCTTTGTTTCTGTTTTTCTTTTCTTTTTCTTTCTTTTTCTTCCCCTTGGTTAGTTTTTCTTTCCTTTTTCGTTTTCCGACAAACCGAAATTAGAATAGTAAAAACAACTTGGGTCATCATGGTACGTCCATCCAACCCCACTACCCCGGACCAGGCTAAGGCACACCCTGTCCCCGTCCCACGCGATCTCACGGACTCTCCACCTGACCTTTCTCAACTCTCTGGGGCTTCCGCCCTAGACGCATCCGTACCTACTCGTACCGTACCAGCTCAAACCTCTGACTCTCTCCTCATTGTCCGCTCTCCGGCGCCTTCCTCGGCTTCGACTTTGGTAGGCGTGGAGTGTGTCACCTCTCTTTCCGATTCTTCATTAGTTCAGCCTGCTCTTTCTTCTACAGCTTCCTCTTCCATATCCCTCCCCGCTCCGCCGGTTCTGCCCTCTTCTCTTCCGTCGTTTGCTATCCCTTCTACTGCATCTGCCGCTCTTCCTTCCTCCATTGCTTCCTCATCTCACATCGTCACTTTCGAACCATATTCTCCTTCTTTTTCTTCTTCTTCAGTTCCTTCGCCTTCGGTTCCATCTACTTCAGTTTCTTCTTCTGCTCGCCCTCGTTCTTCTATTCTTCCTCTCTCCGATCTCTTTGCCCCTGCCGATTTTGTTAAATTCTTTTCTATCCCCGCCTCAGCCCCTCTTGCCGGAGATGACCTTCTGTTCCACCTCAGTCTCCTTCAGAGGGTGGGCAAGGATGTCACTTTCCACTCTCGTCATGATCATTCCCGTCTAGTTACAGTGCAAAACGAGAGTCAGGCTGCTGCTATGGCAGCCTTTGCAGATCCCAACGGTACTCCCATCCCTGCTTTTAAAGACCAAAGAATGAACTCGTGCACAGGTACTGTCCTGATCCCTTCTTATATCCAACTCGGTGATCGGGACTTCAAAGATTGTGCCGACCTTATTGGGAAGGCCGTTGTTGCTCAAGACCATGTTGTAATTAATATTGTCTGTTACACCATCCAACCTCGCCACAATCGCCGCTATCCCTCTAATATTGCTAAATTAACGTTCGATGGTCATATTCTCCCTTCTCACGTTATTGTCGGTGGTACTCGCATCGACGTCTTAGAATCCCTTCCCCGCCCTCAGCAGTGCAGGGGTTGCTGGCGTTTTGGCCATCCCATGAAATACTGTCGCTCTCTCAACCCCGACTCTCCTACATGCCCGTACTGTGCGCAACCTGGCCATATTGCTGATGCATGCCCGTCTCCGACCCCCTGCTGCCTCAACTGTAAAGCCTCCCATCCTGCCTATTCCCATGATTGCCCCGTTTACAAATTTGAATCTGAGGTTACAATTCTTAAAGCAAAACAAGGCCTTACTCACTCTGCTGCCCGTAAGGAAGCTCTTCGCCTGGGCTTCTCACCTCGTCCGATTTCTGCACTTCTCTCTCACCCTCCCGTCTCTTCTTCCACTCCCTCCGTTCCGCTTCCCTTGTCCTCGTCCTCCTCTTCCTCTCCTTC
Organism: Lithodes maja; assembly: GCA_037953745.1. NCBI lineage: Eukaryota > Metazoa > Arthropoda > Malacostraca > Decapoda > Lithodidae > Lithodes > Lithodes maja. The sequence goes on from JBAKBP010007528.1 coordinate 29,501, forward strand.
CTCTGTTCCGCTCTCTATCCCTTCTTCCCTTCCTTCTACGCCTTCGGTTTCTTCTGTCTCCACTCCTCCTCTTACTGTCTCTTCGTCTTCTATCCCTTTGTCTAACTCTTTCTCTGTGCTTGACTCTTCTACTCCTACTTCCGTTTCCTCTCCTCGCCCTCGCCCCTCTTCTTCTGGTTTGGCTCAACGTCCCACCCGCCAGCGGTCCCATCCCAAGCCTTCCTCTCGTTCTCCTCCTCCCTCGTCTCGTGGTTCCCTTTCCTTCCGGTCTCCTGTCTCTACCAAACGGATTTCCAAAATTCCTTCCCGTACCTCCCGTTCTCCCTCTCCCCACTCCTCTTCTAAACGCAGGGACTTCCACCGTACTGTCCGGAGTCCGAGTCCCGGTGAGAAGAAGAAAAAGAGGTTGCCTCCTTCCTCCACCCCTCCTTCCTCCTCCTCTCTATCTCTTTCTTCTTCTTCCTGCCTTCGCCCTCCCTCTGTCTTAAACATGTCCTTTGAGTCCATTCCCAAGATTCGAGCCTTTCTCGATTCTTCTCGTCCCCCGCCTCTTACCGTTTCAGCTGACATTCATCCCGTCCCCTCTACACTGCCCCTTACCCCTCAACCGCCTCCTCCTTCCCCTGTCCCCCCCTCTTCCGTCTCTACCCCTTCCCGACCTTCTTCTCTTCCTTCTGTCTCTCTTTCGTTCTCTGCCTTTCCCTCCTCTCACTCTGGCCCTCCTCTTTCTTCTTCTCTTTCGCTGTCAAGCCTCCCTATGCCCCCCGGTTTTCGGTCCTCCCCTCTGCCTCCTTCTCTTCTGTCTCCCCGTTAACCCATCCACCTCTTCATTGTTGTACATAAGTGTGTATTTTTCCCTTTCTCATTATTTGTCTTTATCTGTCTCCCCGTTCGCCCATCCGACTTTTCATTGTTGTGCATAAGTGTGTATTCTTCCCTTTCTTTTTTTGTTGGCTTTTGCCTCCTTTTAATTCTCCACGTTCTCCTCATTCGCCTTTTCTTAGTTGTCCATAAGTGTGTGTGTTTTACCTTTATTGTTCTTTGTGTATATTTCTTTCCTTCTATGTGTGTCCTTCCTCTTTTTCTGTGCGTTCTTATTTTCGGTGGCTTTTGCCTCCTTTTATGGTTTTCTTTTGTCTGTTTTCGTTGTTTTTTCGTCCTTTGTCTCCTCTTAGTTTCTTTTTTCTTTTTCTTTAATTATGTCCATTTTGCAGTGGAATCTTCGTAGTCTTAATGCTCAAAGGATTGACTTACGTTTTCTTCTTTCTCTTCACTCCCCTAAGGTCGTTTGTCTTCAGGAGACTCGTCTTTTCTCTCCTCCTGTTCCCTTTCCTCATTACTCTTTTTATAGTTCTCCCCACTCTCTCTATGATACTTGTCTTCTTATTCATCGTTCTGTCCCTTTTGAAGAGCTGTCCTTTTCTACTCATTTCCCTTGCACCTTTGCTAGAGTCTATCTTGACCGCTGGTTCACAGTGGTTTCTGTGTATTTGTCGCCTTCTCTTCCCATCGATTTTACCGAATTCTCCGGGATTTTATCTAAGTTGCCCACTCCATTCTTAGTCCTTGGTGATTTTAATGGTCGGCACACCTTGTGGGGTGACAATGTTATTTCGCCCCGGGGTCGTCGGCTTGAACCTTTTCTCTCGGCCCGTAATCTTTTTATCCTTAATTCTGGTGCTCCTACTCATTTTGATGCTCGGACTCGTACGTTTTCCTGTATCGATCTTTCCCTGTGTTCCCCTTCCGTTTCCCTTGATTTTCATTGGTCAGTTCTCGAGAATTCTCACAATTCCGACCATTTTCCCATTCTCCTTTCTCTGACTACCTACTCTCCTACTCCTAACTCCCCTCGTTGGTGCTTCCAGCGGGCGGACTGGTCTTCTTTCGCTTCCCTTACTGTTCCTTCTTTGCTTCCTCCTCCTTTCTCATCGGTCCGTGTCATGCTCTCGTTTTTTCTGGATCTGGTTTTCGGTGCTGCTTTGACGTCCGTTCCCCGGACATCTCGCCCTTTCTCGTCTAAATGCGTCCCTTGGTGGTCTCCTGAGTGTTCCAGGGCCCTCCGGGTTAAACGGGCGGCTTGGAAGAGTTTTCGCCGTAAGCGTCTCACCCCTGCTTCTCAGGAGTCATTTTTTCTCTTTCGCCGTGCGTCTGCTCTTTTCCGTCGTACTACCAAAGCCGCTAAACGCCGGAGTTGGGAGTCCTATGTTTCTTCTCTTACGTCTCGCACTCCTGTCGCTTCGGTTTGGAAACGTATTCGTAAGATCTCTGGTAAACATCTTCCCTTCCGTGCTCCAGTCCTCCGCATTGATGGTGTTTCTGTGGCAGACTCCGAAACAATTGCTAATCGATTGGGCTCGTACTTTAGCTCAGTTAGTAGTGGTTCTCACCTCTCTGCTGAGTTTCACTCGCTTAAAGTCGTTGCGGAAAGTACTCCAATTACTTTTAGTCTTTCCTCTGACGAATCCTATAATGCTCCTTTTTCCTCATCTGAGTTACGCACCGCTCTCCGTGCCTGTAAGAACACTTCTGAGGGTCCTGATGGTATCCATTATCTCATGCTCAAACATCTTTCCTCGCAAGCTCTGGTCTTCTTGTTAGCTCTCTATAACAAGATTTGGTCTTCTGGTGTTTTCCCTCCCTCTTGGAGTACTGCCCTGACCATCCCTTTTCTTAAACCTGGCAAGTCTGGGTTCTCCCCACAGGACTATCGCCCTATTGTCCTTACCAGTTGCCTGTGTAAACTCTTTGAACGTATGATTAACGCTCGTCTCATGTGGATTCTTGAGTCGCGCCATTTGTTGTCTTCTTCCCAGTTCGGGTTCAGACGTGCTCGTAGTACGCTTGACCCCCTCATTCGCTTGGAATCTTATATCAGGACAGCTTTTGCTCGTCGTCAAACTGTCATTGCTGTTTTTTTCGATCTCGAAAAAGCCTATGATTCTACCTGGAAGTACCACATTTTGCGTCAGCTCCGTTCTTGTGGCATTTACGGTAATCTAGGAGTCTTTATTCAGAATTTTCTTTCTTCTCGGTCCTTTCGTGTCAGAGTCGCTTCCCACTTATCTCGTCTTTACCCTCAGTTGGAAGGTGTCCCTCAGGGTTGTGTCCTGAGTACCATCCTTTTTCTCATTGCTATCAACGGTATCGTGTCTTCTCTTCCTGTCGGGGTTCGGTCTTCCTTGTATGTCGACGACTTTGCGATTTACGCAGCCGACTCAGATATTGCTGCTTTACGTCTTCTTATCCAATCCGCTATTCTGGCTGTTTCTTCATGGGCAACCCACCACGGGTTCCGTTTTTCCACCTCCAAATCCTGCGCGATGTCCTTTACTCGTTGCCATTCTATTCCTCATCCTCCTCTTACTCTTTATGGTACTGCCCTCCCTTATCGTTCCTCTACTACTTTTTTGGGTCTTACTTTTGATTCTCGTCTTAATTGGTCCGCTCATGTTTCTTCTCTCAAGGTTGCTGCCTTACTCCGCCTCCGCCTTCTTCAGTCCTTGTCCCACCTCACTTGGGGTGCTGATCGAGCACTTCTTCTTCGGCTTCATACGGTTCTTGTCCTCTCTAAGTTGGATTATGGCTGTCAAGTTTACTCTTCAGCCTCTGATTCTGTTCTCCATGCTCTTGATTCTGTTCATCACTCTGGTCTTCGTCTTGCTCTTGGTGCTTTTCGTTCCTCTCCTGTTGAAAGCCTCTATGCTGAGTCTGGTTTCCCTTCTCTTTATCGCCGTCGGGCTCTCCTGTCCCTTCGTTCTTACGCTCGCCTTCAACAATTCCCATCTTCATTTCTTTCCCTTCCCCCTTCGGTCGTTGCTACTTTTTCGTCTCACCCCCGTCTTGGTTCTCCGTTTTCTGTCCGCATGCTCTCGCTGCTCGCATCGTGCTCTTTCCCTGTTTCTAACGTCCTCCCTTTCCGCTTTTGCTCTTTTCCCCCCTGGCTTTTCCCTCGTCCTTCGGTTTGCCCTTCCATCCTCCCTTGTTCCAAGTCCTCTACTTCTCCCCTCGTTCTTCGGTCTCGTTTCTTAGATCACCTCTCTCTTCACGCTACAACCACTCCTGTGTTTACTGATGGCTCCAAGACGTCGGTAGGCGTGGGGTTTGCCGTCCTTTTTCCCACTTGCTCGTATCAATATTCTTTACCTTCCGTTGCCAGTATATTAACTGCTGAACTTTATGCTATTTTTATTGCCCTCCGTTTTATGTGTTCCTTCCCCTCCTCGTCCTTTACTTTGTTCTCTGATTCTCTCAGTGCTCTACTTATCTTACAGTCCTCCCCTGCTCTACACCCTTTAGTTCTTTCCATTCAGGAATGGCTTTTCCGCCTTTCCGTCCGCAAAAAGCTTGTACGTTTTTGCTGGGTTCCCAGTCACGTTGGCGTTTGCGGTAATGAGCGGGTTGATTGCCTTGCTCGTTCTGCTGCCGTGCGGGGTACCCGCTCCTCACTTGCTGTCCCGGCCTCTGATTTCTTCCCTGCCTTGTCCAGGTTTCTTTGGTCGAGGTGGCAGACTCAGTGGTCCGCTATCTCCGTTAATAAACTTCGTTCTGTCAAACCGTCCGTTTCTGGGTGGTCTGATCCCTCCCACCGTAATCGCCGATGGGAGACGGCTTTGGCCCGTCTCCGCATTGGCCACACCAGACTTACCCATTCGTTTTTAATGTCCCGTTCTCCTCCGACTCTTTGCTCGCGCTGTACCGTTCAGCTTTCTGTCTCCCATATTTTCCTCGATTGCCCCTTATTTTCCGTTGCCCGCGCGCGTTTCTTCCCTTTTCTGGCTTTCCTCCGCCGGCCGCCATGTCTTGCAGATTTTCTTTCTGAATCTCCCTCGTTTTCTATCTCCCGTATTATGTCCTTCCTTCATCATGTTCGAGTTCTCGATGATATTTAGTTAACTTCCTTCCCGTCTTTACCTATTTCGTGCCATATGGCCTTTGTCGCCTGGTGCGTTGCCTTCATTAATGTAATGTAATGTAATTACACACGGGGAAACGGTTGCAAAATTATTGGTAAATCTTTTAACTCGCACGAATCTAAGAATTTCTTCTTCAATCGAGTTGTCAACTTGTGGAATGGGCTTCCCCGAAACGTTATAGACTGCATCACCGTTGATTCATTTAAACTCCGCCTAGACAAATATCTCTCCTCAAACCCGCGACTGACTGCGTTTGTAAATGAATAACTTTATTTTATCCCCCCCTCAGTTACTAACCCATCTGTCCTCTACTAACTTCCTAATCCTGCCACGGACATTAGTTCCAGGGCAGTAATTCCCTTTCCAATGTTCCCTTACCCACTCTAAACCACTGTTTGGACACTTGATCCTCAGTGTTTTGGAGGACAAGCAACCTAGAAGGGTCACTAGATCTGTTGTTGCTTGATTTCCTTTGTACTCCCCAGGACTCTCATCCTACCCCTGGTATTCCCACCCAACCCCTGGATCCCCCTCAAGACCCCTCCCCCCCCTCTACCCCATCAGGACCCCCCCTCGACCCCCTCAGGACCCCCCCAGGACCCCCCTCGACCCCCTCAGGACCCCCCCTCAGGACCCCCCATCTACCCCATCAGGACCCCCCTCCATCCCCTCAGGACCCCCCTCCACCCCCTTAGGACACTCCTCCCCCTCCCCCCCTCAGGACCCCCCCCCCTCTACCCCCTCAGGACCCCTCTACCCCCTGACCCCTTCCTTGAAACTCCTGTATTTCTGGTGCCTCAATATTTTAATCATTTTACAGATATGACGTGTTGCTGTGACCAAACTAAGGACCCTGGACCAATGGACAACACTATGGCGGGTGCCCAACCTCGAAAGGGTTTGAAATAGGGAAGCTATCCCCCCGCCAAAGGCGGCTTTCTAGGGCCTTTCCTAGATGATGCTGAGAGGATTGGGTTCTAGTCATGTGGTGATGGGCTGGTCATCAGAGTGAGAACTGAGCGATCTCTGCCATACCCATAGCTTACTCTGACTGTTCCTTTTACTTATATATTTTCTAGATCTCAAGTGATCTCTTCCGTGGATTGACCTCCCAATCTACCAAGATTGGAAGCCAAAGCGTCACATTTTTCCTTTGCCCCTCAACTTTCTCTTCATAATTGCTGAGGGGCACAGGGCCCTGGGTGAGGCTTTGGTTTCCCCGGCGTCTCCGCACCCTCCTCAGCTCCCCGCCATGGAGTGGCTTCGGTCACCCAGGCTTTATTGTGGTCGGCAAGGAGGGTTCTGTGGGGGCGCTCGGTTATGGCCTTGGCCTTGCTCGGGGCCTTGGGGCTGTTTGGCCAGGCAGCTTGGGGAACAACAACAACAACAACTACCTATTTGTTAAAAAAAAATAAAGAAGAAATATTTGAGTCTTGACTATTGATTCCAACCTGCTGATGTAATCCAATATTGTAGATCAATCTTCTATATTTCTGATAGTAATTCATATTAACTTTGAATGCAAAAAATTGAACGAATTATTGTAATCTAATATCGCAGAAATATCAATCTTAATTTTGGATTTAATAGAAAAATTAGTTTTAATAATTACTACACGCCAATACCTTCGAAAACTTTACAAATTATTATAAATACAAATTTGAAATATTGGAATACATTGCCAGTGAATAGAAACGGTAAGTTCACGAAACGAACTACAAAATACAATGTCTGGGTGAGGAGGGATGACTTTCAATACCTAATAATATATCTAGATTCTTGGAGAGATAGGTAGGAAGAGCTATAAGAGTTTGGGATAAGCAGGCAAATGGCAATAGTTACATGGGATAGATCATGATAGTTACATTGGTAGATATGCAGTACACCTGTTACATGGGAAGAATAGATCAGTTGATATATAGTTCAGGAATATATAGCTTAGTGACCCCAGTAATTACATATATACAATAGTTTCAAATTACATAACACATCCTAATAAAACTTAAATATATACATAATAACCTAAAATAACATGAACAGTTCTATGGGATACGGCCAGTAAAAGCAAATGCATGGAGATACAGATTGAATCCTAATTTGCATAGCTCCAGTCACATGATAACTTTAGTATTTAAATAATTAACTTTGGCATAGGTAATACTTTGATAGACTCCCATATGTCATTTTGAGAACACCGAACACTACAAACACAACAAATATTAGAACACGCCAAATCACCAAATACCACTGTCATCACACACAGTACACTACCAACACCTAATTTCACTGCCAACAGACCTAACTTCACTGCCACTGCCAACACTTCAATAACCCTACCTATTCAAAAAATGTCACTGCCAACACACATGCTTCTTTATTGTACATGGCTCCAATGGCATTTTACCTAAAATGATTAAATTAACTAAAACATATACACCTCTTGGCCAACACCACGTAATTACCAAGACCACTGAATATTACCAACACACTAAATCACACTGCCAACATTTAAGTTCAATAATTGTCAACACCTCTCTGGCAACAATCCACACACTACTTTGCCAACAGTCGTACACACATTTAATTGGCATATAACTACCTTACCCTAATTTGACCGTACACTTTTAACACCTAATCATACACTTGCGTAATGAATATATCCCTACCCTACGGTTGATCACGTACTCTGCCAACATTCACAAATATCACACTTCCAATACACACTAGACCACAATGCCAACCGACTTTCTCATTTTGCTAACATCCCTACTCCACTTAACACTACTACTTCACACCACACACAACAGGAAGAAAAACTTGCAATACTTCGGAAAACCAACCTCCCCCCAAAAGCTGCCCACTATACATAAGCTAGTGTCAAAATTATTCAACACTACTTCATAAACAGAATAGGCTAGAATTGGGCTATAAACTAGTAGATAGTTAACATTATTATTATTATAACACAGGCTTACCTCAGTACTGCCTGGTGGGAGAGGGAGATAGTCCAGGTGTAGACTACCTTATGTTAACTTGGCTGATGAACTAGATTGAACCTGAGAAGAATTATAGACAGCACACTTAAGAACATTGGAAAGATTATAAAAGTATTACTTAACAGCTTGGCTATTAAACAAAAGTAAAACTGAAATCAATAATTAAGAATTATAAAAAATGCCAACTGCATTGCCAATGAAACTCGTTATTATAAGTTTAAAATCCAAAATAAATCTATATGAAAAATTACCGAAAGCCCAATGGTTATTGGAAAATGAATAATTATAAAGATGTACTTAAAGTTCACACAGTAGAGGCAGAAATTGTCATTAACCAATAGGAACCTTCAACAATTCCAATAACTGCTGTAAATAAATACTTTAAATTATTAAATTATTTCGTTCCTTTCCCGCAGTTGCGTCTCCGTTACCCCCACTATATCCATATTCCATTCGTTTATCTCCTTGCACATACAGTATCTTCCAGTTTGTACTGAATTTGAATTGCCCGCCAGAAACATTCAACAAAACACATTATTGGGACTTTATATAAATATCGACATTAGAGCTTTAAATCTATATAATTCAGTTTGTATAGATTGTTGGTTCAAATAGGGTATATATTATAGTTCAAAATTAGTCTTACTATGTAAATAAATACTTTAAATTATTAGTTACTATAGTTGAGATTATTAACCAAAACGTAAACATAGGTCGGAAAGTTCGGACTCGTTATTATTCTGTTGTCTTTATCTAAGTGTACATCAGAGAGAGAACAAAGGGAAATATATTATATTTATGTTTTAATGTGAACTCCATCTTTACTGAAGTTGTCTTAAGAGATGCTGAAAGTGGGCAACCGTATCTTAAGTGGCGAAATTGAAACGTCGAATTCCTCAATGAGCGTCTTTCATCCAGGTCAACTATTTTAAAGCTTATTTCTCAGAGACAGGCCTCCCCCCTGATACTACTCTCCTTGACGCGGTTGGGGGGCTTCAGTGACTAATTTTGAGTAGTTTTTCATTCCTCATTCTATGATGTTCCCCTTCTATTCTTACTCTGTCCCATCTAAACGCCTGTGCAGTAATCTGGAGACAACCCTCCAAGCAAACTGCACATTTAAACAATAAGAAGAAGAGACAGGCCTTTTAACATGGGCCTAATGAGTGTTCACCCTACTTAACCTTTATCGGTCAATATACAGGAGGCGCTACATTAGCCTATAGGTATTAAAATTATAATGGTAGTTTTGGGTTCCTATCATCATAGGCTATGCTTCATTTCTATATAGCCTAGGGCTACTTTTTATCCCCGGGGATTTTTTTTTTTTTTTTTTTTTATTATTTTTTTTTTTTTTTTTTTTTTTTTTTTTTTTTTTTTTTTTTTTTTAAGGCTAGGCCTAGGCCTATTGTATTTTTTTTTTTATTTGTTGTATTAACCTAACCAAAAAACCTAACCCAACCTAACCTAAATGTATTTGGGGGCTATTAGGTTAGGTTTTTTGGTTAGGTTAATGACCAAAACAAAAAAATTCTAAGAAAATAGGCCTAGGCCTAGGCCTAAATGAAAAATCCCAAGATTTTTTTTTTCCCCGGGATAGGCCTAAAAAGTATATAGAAATGAAGCATATGATGATAGGAACCCAAAACTACCATTATAATTTTGCTACCTAGCCTATATTGTAGCGCCTCCTGTATTATCTGTATATTGACCCCTTTATCACCTTCAGGAAACAAGGATCTATCATAATTAATACGGTAGGCTACTCACCTCACCTGGTAGGGCCACCAATCGGAAGCGCATGGCGCGCCAGGATCAAGCAGCCCAGTTTGTTAAAAAAGGACACTCCAGTCAAGACCGTCAGGCATATTGTACTGTAGTTGAGCAATGGTGACTGGTTGAGTGTGTCCAACAATAGACTTGGTGGGAGGAAATATGCAAGGAATTGAGTTGAAGATGGCAAATTTGGATAGCCTATGCCTAGGGCCCTAGGCCAACACCATAGCTGCTAGCATCTTGTTGGTTTGACATAGGCCTAGGCCCTAATGCTGATAATCATAAAGGAGACCTAGCCTATGCCAGTTAGGTTTTCAAATTTTTCCCCTAGTTATTAGGCCTAGCCTAGGCCTATGCCGCCTAGGCAGCTAGGCTAGGCTATTTAGAAACGGCTCGCGTACTCTTGTCGGGTCACAACCTTTATGTTCGCATCTAGGCTAGGCCTAATTGTGATGGATGTACGGTAGTTACCGGGTGTACCACTACCGTCATAGCCTACAACATAAATCGGTAAAATTTGAAGAGACCCCGGACAGCCTTTTTACTAGTTAGCCTAATTCTAGTTTTTTTGTTTCTTTTTCTTTTATATACAGTGTTGTTTAATACCGAGGACCGTCGCATTTTAGTATTTTCAACATTAGCCTAACCTAACCTAACTTAACCCTCTCCGACATATGACGCAATTTTGAGCTTATTAAGAGATACTTTAAAGCCTTTATTACCATCAGGGGTATTTACAAACCTTTAGTTTAGTAACTTTAGTTACTTCAACCTCTGCAGTTGTCTTTGAGTAAGCTGTGGGCAGAAAACTAATTTTGGAGAGGTAATTATAAGAGTGAGAGAACTCTATTTCTTATTGCTAATCTGGCAACCTCTGCGTCATATGAGTCTGAAGGGGTTAACCTAACGTCCTAACTTAACCTAACCTAACCGAAAACTAAACAGGGAACGTGAGCTGGGTTTAGACCGCCGTGTACCCATAAACAGGGAACGTGAGCTGGGTTTAGACCGTCTGTTAGTTTCGGTTAAGTTAGGTTAGGTTAGGCTAATGTTGAAAATACTAAAATGCGACGGTCCTCAGTATTAGGCCTAAACAACACTGTATATCAAAGAAAAATTAAAAACAAACTAGAATTAACTAGTAAAAAGGCTGTCCGGGGTCTCTTCAAATTTTACCCATAAATCATCTATAAATACTCAGGCCTATAATAAAATAAATACTTATAAATCTATAATACTAGGTTAGGTTAGGTTAGGTTAGGTTGTGTTGTGTTGTGTTGTTTGGTTAGGGTAATGTATTTTTGTATCCAAAGGCAGTCAAAATAGACGGGAACATGATGGCGAGCGTCCGCGTACACCCGGTAACTACATTCTTGCCGCCTAATTTAATATTTTTTTCCAAAGTTCCACGGGCCCACGGCCTGCTTGCTGCTGTTATTTACCCCCGTAACCTCCTGCTGACTATATATGATGATAATAAGTCCTGGAAGGATGAGGGGGGGGGGGGGGGGGACGCGCGGAGTCCCCGAACGTAACGGTAGTAATTCGTGGCCGCAAACGTGGGAGCCTTTTCGGAATAGGCTAAATACCTCTTTCTGTATTTTCTTTCATCGTGGCTAGGCCTAATCTCTTCTGCTGCAACGGTTTTGAATTTGTTCCAGAGTGATTCATGGACTTTGGCTGGGAGCCTTGTGCCACTTTAAGAAAATATGCGGTAAGGATATAGTATTCGGGCGTACTGCCCGCCTTGTTTACACTACTCGGCTCGCTCGTGATCATTTTCCCGTCTATTTTGACTGCCATAGGATACAATAATAGGTTGAGGTGGGGTTTTGCCCCACTCACACCCGCATGATTTATTGTCATCATCATATATATTGCCAGCAGGGTTATATTCAACGACACTAGTGCAGCGTTATGAGAAACAATTTATTAGGGAAAATAGGCACCAATAGATTCGCCATATTTTTCTCCATATAGTCCGCATGGAGGATTTTCGTTATCAACAAATTGAAAAATACCCACTTCACAGACAAATACACCAAAAATCTAAGTCAAAGCAGGGGTGTGGGGGCAGCAGCCCCCACCTATAATACTAGGATAGGTTAGGGAAGGTTGTTGTTGTTGTTGTTGTTCCCCAAGCTGCCTGGCCGAACAGCCCCAAGTCCCCGAGCAAGGCCAAGGCCATAACCGAGCGCCGCCACAGAACCCTCCCTGCCGACCACAATAAGGCCTGGGTGACCGAAGCCACTCCATGGCGGGGAGCTGAGGAGGGTGCGGAAATGCCCGGGAAACCAAAGCCCCACCCAAGGCCCTGTGCCCCTCAGCAATTATGAAGAGAAAGTTGAGGTGCAAAGGAAAAATGTGACGCTTTGGCTTTCAATCTTGGTAGATTGGGAGGTCAATCCACGGAAGAGACGCCGTCACTTGAGATCTAGAAAGTATATAAGTAAAAGGAACAGTCAGAGTAAGCTATGGGTATGGCAGAGATTGCTCAACTCTCACTCTGATAGACCAGCCCATCACCACATGACTAGAACCCAATCCTCTCAGCATCAGCTAGGAAAGGCCCTAGAAAGCCGCCTTTGGTGGGGGGATAGCTCCCCTATTTCAACCCCTTTTGGGGTTGGGCACCCGCTGGGGTAAGGTTGTTAGGTTAGGTTAATGTCCTTTCAAAGGGGTATAGGCTAGTAAACACTAGGATAACCTATACCCGGTCAGAGGTAAGAAGAAGAAGAAGAAGAGTCCTGCAGTAGTCTCCTTGAATGCTACCGAAAACACTTATATAGACCAGGTGTTCATGTTTCCCACCAGTAGTCGTGTGGGTTTGAGAGAGGAGGGGTGTCTTCACTTGCTGCTTGCTACACATCAGGTACTTTTATTCTGGCTATCAGTAATATAACACAATACAGTATAAAGAATAGTGATATAACAATATTTATAATACTGTAGTAATATAAAGGTTTCCCAGTAGTAGAAGTGTGGGTTTCGTTTTTTAGGGAAGGAGGGGGGTCTTCACTCTACTTGCTACACATCAGGTACTTTTATTAAGATTATTAGTAATATAACACAATACAGTATAAAGAATACCGTAGTGATATAACAATATTTATAATAGTAATAGGCTATACGAGTTTCCCAGTAGTAGAAGTGTGGGTTTCGTTTTTTAGGGAAGGAGGGGGGTCTTCACTCATTACTTGCTACACATCAGGTACTTTTATTAAGATTATTAGTAATATAACACAATACAGTATAAAGAATAGTGATATAACAATATATATACAGTACTAGTAATATGCGAGTTTCCCAGTAGTAGAAGTGTGGGTTTGGGTTGTAGAGAGGGGGGGTTCTTCACTAATTACCAACTTCACCTCAGGTACTTAATTATAGCTATCAGTAATGCAACATAGTATATACCGGTATACTAATTAATAAAACATAAACAAATACAGATAAGACGATAACACAAATTCTCAGGTGTCCATGGGTTCTAGAGAAGATGGGGTTCTACACTCATTATTTCCTGTGCAACTCTCCAACCCAAGAGTGAAACATATTCTCAGTCTTTCTTCTATTCAACTGCTGAGCTTTGGAACTCTCTCCCAGAATCAGTCTTTCCCTCTGCCTATGACTCAAATTGCTTCAAACTCTGTGTGTCTTCCATGCATCCATCCAAGCACATACCGTTTTCTTTACCGTACAGCACCACCCTACACTTATACTCCCCCCCCCTCTCTCTCTCTTTCTCTCTCTCTCTCTCTCTCTCTCTCTCTCTCTCTCTCTCTCTCTCTCTCTCAGACTCTTAACCCTTCTTCCTCTCTCCCCCATTTCAGTTTGAGGAGGATTGGTGGAGATGGTGGAGGTGAGAGTTGGTGGCGATGGTGGTGGTGTGGTGGAGTAGCCTCACCACCACCACAGCCTCCACCACCACCACTACAATGGCGGAGACAGATTGGACGCTTACTGAGGAGAATGATAGTGAGTATAATTTTTTGTTGTTTTGGTGGGTTTGTTTGAGTTTAGGGGTGTAGCTATTGTTTTCTCTCGTTTTCTTTCATTCTCTTTCATTCTCTCTCTCTCTCTCTCTCTCTCTCTCTCTCTCTCTCTCTCTCTCTCTCTCTCTCTCTCTCTCTCTCTCTCTCTCATTCTTACAGCAACAACATGGCTGAGGGCTGGTCCTATCCAGAGTGAGGTTTGGCATCCTCTACCCAACCTTAGCCATTTCTGTTTGTCTCTTTTCCTGTACTGTACTACTTTTCCTTCTAGGTGCTGGTGAGATCGCCCGATTGGGTGGCACTGCAAGGTGGGCTGCAAATGGTGGGGGTATTGGCCTGGGGGTGCAAGCCCGTGGTCTAATGATCCCCTCCCCCGCTGCCCTCTCAGAGACAGATCTCATCTCACCCTAGCCCCTTCGGGGCCCTGAGCATCTGGATGGCTTCGGTCTACCAGACTCGGGACTGTTCGGCCAGGCAGTCTGGGAAACTACAACAACATCAACAGCACACCACCATCACTGTCGGGAATTTAGATAAAGAGGTTAAATTGTATATCACTGGTACATGAAATATCCCAACAAATAGTTATAATATAATTACCAACGACGTAGTCGATGGGTGTAATCCAGTCCCCCACACACGGCTAATTCAATTGCATGACATGTAGGAATGTTCACATAATACAATATCGATACAATGAACTTAGCTTAGAGGACTGGTGATGTAGGACTGTTGTTATAGATTAATATTTGTAGCACATGGTGAACTGGGGGTTGAGTCAGAGCCGGGGGGGGGAAGATGTTGGCTGTATGGTGTTGATTGAGAGACTAAAGGGCCGGCGTCCGATCACTTCGCGAAATTACATATGGCTGCCGGCTCATAATAATTATAACCCATAACTTGGTTTCATGATACATCTACAGCTGATGTAGATATTTATACATTACAGTTAATATTTAACCTATACTTAAGAATAAACTACAATACACAAAGAACCAGCCGAAATCGTACATGCGATACGATACCGCCAAATTCAAATGTCCTATTGGACCTAAAACTGTCGGGATCATTACCCTATTCCCGACAACCACAACACACCACCACCTCCACAAGAAAAATATGCCACCATCCTATTCCAACAATAATGTAATATTTTTACATGTAGATTTGGAGACAATTTGGGTCAGGAGAGTCATCCTTGAAAAAATATACAGTATATACTACTGCATCAAGGCACGTCCAGCCTTTTAAATGTGCAAACTCTAGTGCTTGAGAGCAGTGACGAGATGGGTTGGGTGTGAGAGGGATCTTACTTGTGTGGGCCAATCGGCTTTCTGCAGACTCCCATTTTCCTATGTTCTTAAGTTGTTCTACTTCCTGGAGAATTTTAATGGTGTATAGGCCCTATACAGGCTGAGCTATGTTATCATGGGTACGGTATGTTTGTTCCTGGAATAGCACGACCTCAAGGACTACAGTACCATAGGCCCTTACCCCAAGGAAGCAATATCAACATCACTTCACCAACCTAGCCTGTTAATAGCACAAAGCAAAGCACTCTATACCAAAGGTGTCAAACTGGAACAAATCTGTATAAAGACTTGAATGAATAGAAGAAGGAATACAAGAAAATGGACACAAAATGAAATTGTTTGTAGTTTTTACCATGTTATCACTTCCAAAGGCATAATTAAAACTATAGACCAGAATCCTATCCTTACAAAGACAATAATAATGGACTCGGCTTTCGATTGACACCCTGACTCTACCCTGATCACCACGACACCCTACCCTGATCACCACGACAGACATGAGCCCCAACGGTCCAACCCCTTAACCCGACAGACATGAGCCCGAACCCCTTAACCCGAGAGAAGGAGGCGGTGCGTGAGGGTGCGTGGTGGCGTGTGTATGCCCCGGCCCTCATATGTCTGGGTGTGATGTGTGCCACTACCGGGTACCTGGCTTACCTGTCCTATATGTACACCCACCCTCCACCGCCAGGCATCATCATCATTCCTTCAAACTGGTCACTCAAGGCTGATCATAATTGTATGTTGGGTGTGTTGGTGGTGTAATGGTTTAGGTGCTTATGTTCTGGGTGTGGTGTCCCGAGTTTGAATCCCGGGAGGATCATATGCTTTCATTAATTTATTCAAGTACATTGGGGTTTGTAATGGAGGATTAATGTTAAGAACGGGATGTTCCTTATTTATAATATCAAATAAAGTATAGTATAGAGTGATGAATGATCAGCATTGGCTGTGACAGATGAGGTAAAGACACAAATGCAGAGTAAGACTCAAGTTTATTCCACATTTCGCCAGACACAGCTTCTTCAGAAATAACGTTATTCCTCAAGAAGTTGTGTCTGGCCAAACGTTGAATAAATGTGGGTCCTACTCTGCATTTGTGTCCTTACATCAAAGTATAGAGTGCAGTACATAATTGATATAGTGTTGTACTGTAATTTGTCTATCTATTATATCATCATCTTCATCAAATCTGACGCCCCACTTCCAGAGGAAGCACCCCAAAAGGGATGGCCATGGCAGAATCTGTCTCCAGGCTCCCAGACATGCCCCGACTGACCCACTCCACAGTGCCATTTCCACTAAGTGGATTATGACCATTAGCACGGAAGGAGCAGATCCAGAGCAGTCCCTCACCCGGATGGCAGTTCCACCACTGTTTTGCTATTTTATTTACCCCAGTGGGGCCCTGGCTGGAAGCATACCAAGCACAGGAATTTTCTGAAGATAGGAACCAGTGGTCCACTGCTCCAGAGGCTGATTGCACCACTCTGCCTTTTGGATAACTATCATGTTGTACACCTTCGGATACATATTGGCATCGATGTCGACCTTTAGAAGACATATTGTACCAATACTTTTTTCAGTAATTCTTGAAGGTTTTACATGCTTTTAGCTTTGTATTATGGGCTATTTTTTTTGTATATAGTGGTGTCATGTGTTATTATATAAACATAATTACATAGAAGAAGGGAAGAATATGCTACCAAGTTAATGTGAATGAAGTATAGTATTGACACTACTCTTCTAAAATATTCCTTTGCATTTTCAGTGATCATGGCGGTGGGAGGGACTTGTGCCGGGCGGTGTGTACTCGGATTTAATGAAGGCCGGAGTACTGGACCAGTTCGACTACTACTACCGCTTCAACGACCTTGACTATCGTTGGGTCTCAAAGATGAACTGGACTTACTCTACCCAACTAACTGGTCAGTACGTTGTGTTTTGCCCTTTGTCTTACCATCTTTTATATTAGGTCAGGTCAGGTGAAGGTATTGAGGGATAAGCCTTTACAACGGCACCTTGTACCTACTTTCTACTTTTCCTACTTTTTTGAAGAGTGTAGAGAGGGGAGAAGGGGTGTTGGAGAGAGAGGAAGCTGTTGTAGTGGCTTTGTTATGTGTGTTATTAGTCTGTATGCGTCGTCGCTTGTTTTATAACTTGTATTTAAAAAGATAGTGCTAAAAAGATACATAGAGGGCTTCTGAACTGGATGGACCCAATGTCAATCCTGTAAGTCCTTAAACATAGGCTACTGGCACGGGTTGTCCTCACCGGAGACACATCCGCTTGGGAGCGTTTTGTGTATGGCCACCCTCCTAAAGGGGACTAAGGTGTCCGGCAATAAATAGAGAGGGCATGTGGAGAAAAATGGATGAACAAAATTGGGTGAAAAAAAGGTCTGTGATTGTGGAGGGAGCTGCACCAAGGGGTGGACCGAGGAAGACCTGAGATAGGATTACACGTGTCGATCTCAAATCCAAAATCTTGACAAGTGAAGCAGCCCTTAACAGGGTTGCCTGGAATGCCGTCATTAGGACAAGAGACTGAAACTGCACGTATGTGTGGAGCACTCAATCTTAAAATTTTATGTATGTATGTATTGAGTTTTTACTAGTGCTAGTGAATTTCTGTGGAATTAAGTGGCCCTTGGGCAAGCAAATATATTGAATACTGTACAATATTTATATTGCCCCAGCTGACGCCTCACTGTTGAACTACACCCGAGTGGCGCTGATCTTTGAGGGTTTGGACACGGTGGCAGAAGTACAGGTCAATGCTCAGACGGTGGGACGCTCCGACAACATGTTCGTCAGATATGTCTTTGATGTCAAGAACCAACTGCAGGTTAGTTGGTTTTATTTATGTAGTCAACATAAGGTGATTCTATTTAGTTATATTAGTTTGTTAATGTTGCTAATGTTAATGTTGCTAACCAAAGAAACATGTGAGATTGGGACATCTTTCACGATAGAGAGCTTTAAGATAAAATTAGATGGGCATATGGAGGAGATGGGTTGGGTGTGAGGGGCATCTGCCGGGTATGGGCCAATCGGCGCTCTGAAGACCCCCGTTCTCTTGTGTTGACCTCTGACTGTTTTGGTGAGGTCAGTCCTCATGGTGTTAGATATAACAACTGATTATAGTATTGTGGGTATTTTTTTATTTCATTATCTTGTGTTGCTAAATCTTCAATGTGCTATTTCCACATAGTGATTTTGATAAGTTATTTTGTCTTTACCTGTATATTGTGCAGTTCCTGTTTTGGTTTGTTTGTTCTAAGTTTTACATTTTAATTGGGAAACAGATTAATTTGCTCATGTAGTAATGTACACCCTATGTGGTGGATTGTTTTCTTATAATTAAAAAAAAAAAATTTGCTAAAGCGTTGGTTCCACATAGTGATTTTGATTAGTTCTTTTGTCTTTATATTGTCTTATCCTCATTTTGGTTTGCTTATTTTGCAAGTTTTACATTATAATTCTGTACAGTATTGTTATGACCAGGAAGGATTGGAAGCTTGTTGGTTGGAATTCGCTGCTGGTGACGGATATTTACTTTGCAGCCATCCCGACCTCGCCCCTTCCATCAAAACCCGATTCATCCTTCAAACCAGGCTGGGAGGTCACTGTTAAGGTCAGTTTGGGTTAGATTTATATACAGTAGAATCTCGCATCCCACGATTTATTGGTACCGAAATATTACCGTGGGACCGGAATTCGTGGGATGCAGAGTATTAAAGTAATGGGGAAAATTACAAAAGTACTGGAGGCTATCGTCGGGCGACTATTGACCATCACTTTACATGCCAATAATCAAAAGTAAGTTGCTTTAACCCTCCAGCCTCGGCTACGCATTCTATAATACCGGTATATCCCCAAAACCTGGGGGATTTGGCCGAAAAAACGTCTCGCCTAGGCTACCGTATCTTTGTTATTTTGACTGCTTCCACATTCCCACGCATCCCCAAGCGTAGATGTGTTTCGTTCCTGTAGAATGGCGTTGAGTAGAGCTCTCTAAGTCAACTGGTTCAGTTGTGATGACGATTTCCGTGGAGAGAACCTTGTGGCGATGTCGGCCACTTTTCACTACTTTTCACTACTTAACAATAACACAGCCACACACGAACAAGCGACGCCTTACCAGCTGTTGTTTACATGCGTCGGACGGACGCCTTTCAAAACAAGCTTACAGGCTTTCAAGCTGCTATGAAAAGAAAGGTAAGTATAACACAAACAAAAAACTTAGAAAAGTTGATGAGGTGATTATTGTGATGGATGTGGTGATAGACGGGAGGCGGATGTTAGATACCACCCTCCGTGGACCCACTCTCGTTCTCCGCGCCGCCAAAGCCGTGGGAATCGTGTGGTTTTTCGTGGGATGAGAATTCAGGAAGCCATTGGATAGTACCGTGGGATGCGTAATCGTGGGATCGAAATGCGTGAGATGCGTGACTCTACTGTATACAGGTCTCCCTCGATATACGATTGAATGACGTTCCTGAAAACCCGATGTTAAATAGAAAAATCATATAGAAAACCCTGAAATGAATGGGGTAAATAGGGATGCGTTCTGGGACCAGCCAAAACCCAAACCTAAACGCCTAAAAACTTATAATAATAACATAAATTGGGTTATCAGATAGTGAGGGAGACCTGTACATACACTACGGTAAATAGAGTGAGGGATACATAGGGGTTATGGTTTCTGTCTATGGTAGGTATCTATCTATTTATCTATCTATCTATCTATCTATCTGTCTATCTATCTATCTATCTATCTATCTATCTATATACTCTGGCACATACCCCATTTGTATATTTTTTTATTTTTTTATTGGGTGTGGCTGACTTGAGACAGGTATAGATAAATTTATTTACACTAAACTGTGGCAAATTAAGCTTAACTATCAAGTTAGATGAAGAGATGCAAGTCTATGAACGTGGAGGGAGCTGCACCAAGGGGCAGACCAGAAAGAAATTTAAAAACAACCAGACAAGTGAGGCAGCTCTGAACAGCGCTGCCATTAGGACGAGATCAGAACCACACGTTGTGTGATGCACATGGTTATAAAATGTATGTATGTACATATATGTTTACTGTATACTGTATGTATGTACAGTAGGTAGAATTGAAGTAGAGTAAGAAGTGTCAAGTCACCTTTAGCCATCAAGTTTCAAATAGGTAGAGTTAAATTAGTTACAATGTTAGTCATCATGTTTTAAGTACGTAGGATTCAATATTTACTGTTCTTTAAATTAAGTTCCAAGTCAAGCTGATTAATCAAGTTATAATCCCAATTAATTTGTGTTCTATTTTCCTTGTATCAGGTTTGGTGTGATGCATTCATAGAGTCCGGTGAGATAGACGGCAGCCTCACTATATCCCTGGGTAACATATTCTCCCACAAGAAGGGAGTCACCGCCACCGTCCAGGATTATCAGGCGGTGCTGGTGGCAAGCTACACTATAGATGAGGTAAAGTTATAGAGTAAAGTGGATATACCCGAGCGCTTTTTCCTGCAACTATTATTCCCTTGGGGGTAAGGGGGCCTTGACATATGTATGTATGTACAGTATATATACTCAGGCACATACCCCATAGCTGGGGGTGGCCGACCTGAGACAGAGCCCGAACAGAAACATAATTTAAAGTTCCAATTCTTAGGGTCCAGGAGCGCTTTCACGTTCCCTGGCCCCTTACTCTGTCTCATCTAGTACAGTAGGTGAATTATTCAAGTCATACAGTAAAGTGGATATAACCGAGCACTTTTTCTTGCAATTATTATTCCCCTGGGGTAAAACCGGTATCACACGAGAGCTTTTATAGTCAACATTCGATGAACAACATTTTTCTGGCAACATTTCTGGAGTACTTTACACTGGTATCAGAAACTAGACTGTTGGTAGATGAATTTAGGTAACCGAAATATAGTAAATGTTGACCACATAAGCTGCCAGACCAGTGTTGAGGATAAATTATGAGTGAAAAAGCGCTCGTGTGATACCGGCTTAAGGGGTCCTTGACACATGATGATGCAGTTCTTAACACCATGTACCGGTACTCCCTTGATTGACAGGGCTAGGGCGTGTCCTTGTTATAGAGACTTTACTGGACATTTGCCATGAATCACTAGACTGAGCTTCCCAAAGTCTACCAATGTCACGGGGTGGGATCAAACTGCAGACCCTTGAATCAGCAGTCAGATGTGCTACCTTAGTAATATTTATTATGTACTATTATTAAAAGTGGGGAATGGGCCTGAGTAAATACATACTGTACATAGATACATACATTATTATTTATTATTATTTATTATTATAGAACGAGGTAGACATGGTGGCCCAATGATTACGGTGAGCAGCCCCTGTACCAACTGACTGCCTTGTGGACCGACACCAACCAGGTCGAGGAATCCACCAAGTCCGTTCGAGTGGGCTTCAGGACCGTCGAGCTTAACCAAGACTTTATCGACCCCAGTGATGAAGTTAAGGGTAAGGAAAAGAAATTGTGTGTAAGAGAGAGTGATTGAGAAAAAGTGAGTGAGAAACACCAAGCAGATTAGCAAGTCGGTCAAGCTGAACCAAGACTTTATTAACCCTAGGGAAGAGAGAGTGAGAGAGTGAGATTGCAGTGAGATAGAGAGGGATGGGGATTGCAGTGTGTGTTCCTGTCATGGCCTTTACAGGAATGCCCCCAGGTTACTTTGTCAAGATATATTTCTTTTGCCTATGCCACAATGCCAGAATTGATACAATTGTTATAAAAGTATATCGGTAATTCAGAAGTGGCCAGATTAGAGTTGCAGACTTGCAGATGAATGTAAATACTGTACATTATTTGAGTAACTCGACAACTTAGCTCAAATGCCTGCCAAACACAGCAAACCAAACAATGCCTATAATTACAACATAAATATTAGCAGTCTACGCAGTCCTCAGTTTTATGTTATGTTGTACCCAGGTCGCCACTACCGGGTAATTGTAAACAAAATACCTGTAATGTAAAGGACTCGTCTTTCGTTTGACACCCTGTTCAGTCTTTATATCCATGTTCTGTTGTTCCCAGGTCTGTTAATTGCGGGAGGCCCTTCTTAAACTGAATACAATTGTCTATTATAGTCCGTTCATTCTAGGTTGGCCAAAAATTCTAACCTCTAACCTCTGTAACTCAAAAAAGGCTAGAGCAAATGATTAGTCAATTTATACACATATTCCTTAGCCAAGTCTTCCTATTTGGTAGAAATATTAGCTCGATTACTCTAGTCCTTTTTGAGTATTGAGAGGCTAGGGGTTACGATTTCTGCCCAACCTAGAATGAACGGACTATAGTAGCCAGTATAAAATGAAAAGGACGGAACTGGTACTGAACAGGTTAAGAACGATGGTAAAAAAATAATAAATTCATTCAACTCTTCACACAACATTGCTCCTGTTTGACTCTGTTTTGTTGTTCGCAGGTCGCTACTACCGGGTAATCGTGAACAACGTGCCGATGTTCATGAAGGGGAGCAACTGGATCCCCGCCCACATCTTGCCGGAGGAGGTCACCCCGACGTACACCCGATCGTTGCTGGAGGCAGCCGCTGACACCCACCAAAACTGTATTAGGGTGTGGGGTGGCGGCATATACGAGTTTGATGTCTTCTATGAGGTAAGGTTCGTCTGCTATGTTATCAACATCACCATCATTGTCATCAATACCATCAACATCACTATCATCACCAGCATCATACTTATCATCATCATATTCAGCCACAGGCCGTAGCTCGATTGGTAGAGCGTTCGCCTGCTAACCGTGAGGTTGACGGTTCGAGCCTCGGGCCAGCCAGTAGAGTTATTGGCAGATGTCAGTGCTGTTGGTGAACGGTGCGGTCTAGCAATCTGTGGCAACTATTCACTAAGTCCCTGATTCATCAGGGCACCCACCCTAGCCTTGCTATTCAGCAGGGAATGTATGGTGGTAAAAACTGCATCATAATCATCACCATCCTCTGCCTCCTCCTGTCAGTTTTCCTTCTCAAAAATCATCACAAAGGGAAACCATGATAATCTTTAATTTTTCCACCTTCTCCAAGTCCAGGAAGGCAGCTTGCAACTTTCATCCTTTCTCCACAACAATAAAGAGAAGATCAGGTTTACACACCAATCACCATCTTCCCTTCCTAACCTCACCCTGTTCTTCTGTTTCCTCTCTCACTCTCTAATTTATGGATCTCTCATGTGATTTTGTTTTTATATTTCACAGCATTGTTTTCCTAAATATTCAATACGTTATTTGCACATAGTGATTTTGTCCTTGAACGTGACGTTAGTGCGTTGTAATGTGTGCAATTAGTTTGCTTGGGAAACAAATTAACTTGCTCATGTAGTAATGTACACCCTATGTGGTGGATTATGTTCTTTCATTTCATAAAGTTTATTTTAGTAAGCGTTGTTTCCACATAGCGATTTTGATAAGTTGTTTTGACTTTATATTGTCTTTGTCCCAGTTTTGTTTTGCTTTGTTTGCAAGTTTTACATTTTAATTTATATGGTGTTGACCTTTTGACACTTTGATTAGTTCTTTTGCATTTATCTTGTGTCGTCCCAGTTTTGTTATTTTATTTTGCAAGTTTTACATTATAATTTGTAACTTCAGTACTTCAGTACACTACTTGCATGTTATGTATCTTATGTCTCTCTACCAGATTGCAGATGAGCTAGGGATACTGATCTGGGAGGACCTGATGTTCGCGTGCAGCATGTACCCCGTCGGGGACGCGTTCCTGGACAGTGTGAAGGCGGAGGTGGTGACCCAGCTACGTCGCCTCCACCACCACCCCAGTATACTACTGTGGGCCAGGAATAATGAGAACGAGGCGGCACTCAGAGATGATTGGTATGCATATATGTACTGTATGTATGTATGTACTGTATGTTTGTATTGTTACGACTGGGGTTCAAATATATCAGGGCTCTTATTCATTGGACTAGTAATGGCATAAATGTTACAACGGAAAGCGCTAGCTCCAACCTCTGAAGTATATTCCCAGTGAACAAAGAACACAAATACTCTACAGAGTTCTATATGCAATAATAGGCTATCAAACTCTCAATAAATGTGCGTCTACTCTAGGCTTAATGTTATGTGAAAACAGCCTATTACTACCTATAACCGAAGGTGCTTGGTTATGGTATGCAAAGTAAGGTGGTAAGAGAAGTTACAGCTTACGTTACTTTAATCAATAAATGTCAGGCACTCCTGCATGAAAGAAAGTGCACTAAAGTCCTTCAACACTAACAAGGAATCTTCTTTAAATGTTAGATGCTATAAAGATGCTCGTATCGGAAATGGAACCCAAAAAGGCAGGCAGTGGAACAATGCTCGTGCAGGCTATGCACCCAAAAAGGCAGAATATATAATGCCGTCGGAGCCAAGAATATCCTAAACACTACAACACTAATAATAATCGCCACGACAATGCAGTATTCCTATCAACAAAAAGAGCCTAAGTCGTTTGTGTCTCAATACATCAAACTAGGCTGCGAAATGCTTGTGTAATCATAAATGGGTATGCATAAAAAGAGTAATTAGGTTAATATACTTAATGTCTACTGTGACTGATAAAGTCTAGCAAGAGTCAATGATACGAGATACTGGTGCGCATGGCATGCTGCATAGCCTAGTGCAAATCTCAAGTCTGTGCGTCAAATATTACGTTATAATGAAGGGTAGCTCTCTTGAGAAACCTTAATACCGAAGTATTAAGCGTTCTCCTGGCGTACCTCAAAGACAAACAATCGAGACTAGAACAGTGCAGAATGGTATAGGCAAAAAGCCCTCATTCGTGCATGCTCTACTCTCAATGGCACACAGACTAGAATTTACTCAATCAACTCCAGTTCTCAGGTATGTCGTGCCGCTTTTTACTGAAGCCAGCACTCATAGGAAACAATACCTATAATATCAGACTCCTAGTCTAGCATTATCTAATCCAGCAGAACACTAATAATTATAGGAAGCGGCAATATGAAAGCCAACCAATGCTTCGTGATCCACTTATCTTAACAACTAACATACATAGGCTATATCAGACCTTAACACACAATACAACTGGCCAGCATGAAGCTGATTTTGCAGAGTTAACCAGAGGGGGTATAATATTAATAAAAGGTGGTGAAAGATATGGAAAATGAGAGAGGCAGGCAGAGGAAAAGATTCTCAGGTACGGAGCGGGAACAGATAGCAAGGGAAAAAAGATGGGTGTGTTCTAGAAACCAGATCTGAGGGAGAGAGTGACGAGGAACTGTATATATACTCGCACTAGCTCGAGCCGCGTGGGAAAACAGCGGTTACAAGTCATCTAGCCACTAGCAGGAGCTCGCAGCATGGTAAGGGCCTCTCTCCACCAACCCCCGCGAGGCAGCCAGCAGTGACGTCATCGAGCGGGACAAAAAACACTGCGCGCCCCCTCTCACTCTATTCTACTCCCTCTCTCTCTCCCAGATCCTATCATTACTAGTTAACCCGGGAACTGCGGGGAGACTCTTAAGAGTTCCCCCGGCGGACTGCGGGAAGACTCTTGAGAGTAAGTAAAATAAAAAATAAACTTTTGACATCGAATTTTTTTTTTTTTTTTTTTTTTTTTTTTTTTTTTTTTGGGCCCCTGGGCCATGCAAAATCTCAGTCCTCTACCTCCCCCTCCTTCCCCACTTTCCTCCTCTCCTTCAGTTATCACCTATTTTCCCTATTATTCCCTTATTCTGAGGTATATTTTCGTGCTAACATTAGCGAGTTGCAAGCAGGGTGTTGTCATCACTGATGGCAAGCGAGTGCAAGAGAGAGAGAGAGAGTATCGATCGACTGTGTTTCAGTGGCCTTGGGGGAAATTGGCGGGAAAGCAGTTTGCCTCACCCATACATTATACAACTCGCGGGCTATATCTCCGATTTTGACCATCCAAACGCTGTTTTCACTCGTTTTATTGTTGTTTCAGGTTAATACCTTTATAATCAACCCATAATAGGCGCATATGGATAATTATTAATGCTATTAATGGTACAATGAATATTTTAGTGACGGAAACACCTCAAATACGTCAGCACAGGGGGACGTTTTCAATTACCCCCATGCGCACTTGTTAGGTTAATGATAAAACATATACTTTACAATTAAATATATAAAGCCTTGACATGGGCGAAAACAAAGAGCCTTTCTGGACTGCCCATGACACGAGCTTTCATATGAAATAAAGCACACTCTAATACATAAACTGTAGCCCCATCCACTGCCCTGGCGATCCTAGTGAGTCACTGTAGGACAAGCCATGCGGTTCTAACGGAGTGGTCAACGTCACAGTATATACAGTACAGTATGTATGTACAGTATTTATGTGTACAGGGTGTCATACGAAAGCAGAGTCCGTTATTATTAGCCTATTATTGTACTGTACATGTAAAGATAAAATTAGGGTTTATAGTTCAAATTATATCTTTGAAATGACCAAAACAATTCCTATTTCATGTTAATTTTCATGTATTCGTTGTGATATGCATTTAAGTCTTCAAACAAAATAGCTCCGGTTTGACACCCTGTATGTATGTACAGTCAGTCCCCCCAATCCGCGCCTATATGGGCGGCATTACACGACGGGTATTGGGAATTCGCGCATTGAGGATAACATAACTTATGGAGAAAAATACATATGGGCGGCAGCCCGCATTTCCACCCACATTTGACGGTAATTTTTGATAAAAATCAATACTAATTGGACAACCAAGCATACACAATAATAGAAACATAAACAAGTCATTCCTTACATTAAAAATAGATGCTATAAGTAGGTGAGAATAGTGGGGGCTCCGAGGCAGACCCCCGCGACAGGCGAGTTCATATAGCCTAGGCGTAGGCTTCCCCGGCCCCGTCACTGTCACTGGCCCCGTCTCCGGATATACCCATAGATTTCCAGATCGCAGTAGTGCCTTCACCAGTTTATTCTTCCTAGTCATTTTTAAGTTGTTGAAGGGTGTAGGAAGGCGGTTGTTACACAATAAATGGGTAAAGTCTCAGCGCACAGACACAAGAGGAGGCTGAACCTTTGACCCCCAAGTCAACCTGTATAAGAGATTGTGTTTCTGGCATTATACCATCTTATTACCAATGGAAATACTAAGACTCGCTGAAAAAATCAGCTCTCTATGTGCGCGAGCGAGCGAGCGCAGAATTTCATTGCACTTTTGTAAAATCATCTAGTCACTCAAAAAATTTCAAATTTCCCGCAATTTTTGCATGGCATATCCTACAAGCATCCCCTACAACGTAGCGTTTAAATTTACCCCTATTGAATAATAGAAGGTGCTGAAAAAAATATATATAATTATTTTGGGGTTACAGCTGATTTGACTCCAAAATGGTCAAAACTCAGATATTTTCGGCAAAACGGCAATTATCGAAACGTACAGGCGTTCCTATATACCCCTATGTACTCTATTTAGAAGGGGAATGCATTTGAGCAATACATTAAAGTATAGATACACTCGTAAGTGCCAAAAAATGATAGCAAACCACTGAAATTCATAGATTTTCATCAGTCAAAATAATTTTGGGGCAGATAAAATAGTTAGTCCTCCTTAGCTTCCGTTTTCTACCATAGCGCGCACATAGAAGATCGAGTTTAATGACCAACTAAAAAAAAAATTCGTCAGGGGCAGGCTTCACAGATTTTATGAGAGAATTTTTTTACCAAAATCCATGATATTGGGGCCCCCCCAAGGGGGCCCTCGGGATGTCATATGGGTGTTTATGCCCTCATATGATCATTTCTATTGCTTACAGAAGCCCTTTAGACTACAGACACAACAAAAAAAATTGGGTGGCTGAAAGATTTTTTTTTAGTTTTTCGGGGGTCGAGGTCGAACCCCCGGCCCGGGGGGTTATGGATGCGATATGTTTTTTTGTTCCCTCCTATGCTATTCTCCTATGTTGAAAGAAGCATTATAGAACAAGAAAAGAACAAAAATCTAAATTTTGATTTCTGGGCTCAGCGGAGGGTTCAGCCTCTAAGGATATTGGGACTGAGAAGGAAGCGTATGTGTGGTTATGTGTATTTACCTAATTGTAGTTTACAGGAGTTGAGCTAAGCTCGTGTTGTCCTGTCTCTCAGTCTACTTTCATCCAATTTTTTCTTGAAAATATGGATGTTCCTTGCCCCTACCACCTCCTCCCCCAGCCCATTCCATTTGTCAATACATCTATAGGGGAAGCTAAACTTCCTGATATCGTTCTTGCTGGTAGGTCTTTTTACTTTGTAGCTGTGGCCTCTAGTTATTCCTGTATCCATAATCAATATATCCTCCCTATCCAGCCTCTCCAGCCCTCGGGTGCATTTGTACATCATTATCATGTCTCCCCTCTCTCTCCTCTCTTTTAGACTCGGTAAATTTAATTTGTCTAGCCTCCTTTCATATGGCAGTTCTCTAAGATTTGGAACCAATCTAGTAACTGCTCTCTGGATTCTTTCTAACTTGTGAATATGCTTCTTAAGATGCGGGGACCACACCACTGCTGCATACTCCAATCTTGGTCTAATCATACTTTTTATAATCTTCGCTAACATGTTCTCATCCAAGTAGTTCAGAGCAACTTTCATATTCCCGGCCATTGCATACATTCCGCTAAAGAGCTTGTTAATATGTTTCTCTGGCGACAAGTTACCTTGTATAAGCAACCCTAAATCCTTTTCTTTATCGGCCTTGCTAATTATATTATCTCCCATCCTGTACTCCCAATTTGGTCTATTCACACTTCTTCCCATATTTAACACATGACATTTACTTATATTAAATTTAATTTTCCACTTGGTGCTCCATTCGTATATTTTATCTAAATCCCCTTGCAGCTCCTCACAACTACTTATATTTGTTATTTGCTTCATAATTTTTACGTCATCTGCAAACATTGACATGTAGGAGTTTATGTCTATCGGCAGGTCATTCACGTACATAAGGAACATAAGAGGTGCCAACACAGATCCCTGTGGCACACCACTCTCAACTTTCCGCCACGATGAGTAAGTTCCTCTAATGTTGGTCCTCATTTCTCTATCTGTTAAATAGCTCTCCATCCATTTCAGCAAACTCCACCTGACACATCCTATCGTCTCAAGCTTAGATAACAATCTCTTATGTGGTACCTTATCGAATGCTTTGGAAAGGTCTAAGTAGACGCAGTCCACCCATCCGCCTCTTTCTTGCAGTACATCTATCACCCTACTGTAGTAACATAGCAGACTGGTAACACAAGATGTCCCTTCTCTGAATCCAAATTGCTTTGGCGTTATTATCTTCTTTCTCTCCAACATTTTCATCCATCTCTTCCTAATTATCTTTTCACAAATCTTGCATACAATACTAGTAAGTGAAACTGGTCTATAGATTAAAGGGTCCTCAGGGTTTCCATTCTTGTATATCGGAATGATATTAGCTCTTTTCCATTCAACAGGAACCTGTCCTTTATCTAAGGAAGCTTGAATTATGTCCCTCACTGGCTCCACTAATTGCTCTGCACACTCCTTTAAAACCCAGGCAGACACTTCATCCGGTCCCATAGCTTTCCTTACTTCAAGTCCTCTCATCGCAGATAACAGCTCATCTCTAGTTATTTCAATCTTGCTAAGACCACTCTCCAGTACTCCTGCCTGTGGTTCGTCAAAACTTTCCTCTCTAGTAAAAACCGACCCCAATTTGTTATTCATTACCTCGCACATGTCCGATACATTTTCATACGTCCTAGCATCTACTCTTAATTTAGTAATTTGTTTCTTTACCTTCAACTTACTGTTTATATATTTATAAAACAATTTAGGGTCACTTTCACATTTATTTACTATGTTCTTCTCATAGTTCATTTTAACTTGCCTAATTATGTTAACATATCTATTCCTCTCCTGTTTATATTTATTCCGATTACTCTCAGTGTTCCTTCTTCTTAATCTAGCCCAAGCTGCATCACGCCTACCCAGAGCTCTTTTGCATTTCAAATTAAACCATTCTTTCTGCTTAGTAAAATTTCCAGTTTTGTACCTTGGGACAAACAGATTGGTTCCTTCTCTATAAATTTCGAGGAACCTACTATATTTACCTTGTACATCTTGTTCCTTCAAAATAAGATCCCAATCTACTCCCTCTAAATATCTTTTCAAGGATACATAATCAGTATTTAGTCTGTCATTTATATAGCTATTGTCTAATTTATTGGCATTACTCGAGATAAACTTCCATTTCAGTAATAGGTGATCACTTTTGCCTACAGGACATAGATAGTTTATATCACTTATTTTGTGAGGATCTTTTGTAAAAATCAGATCGAGTTTAGAAGGTTCGTTATTACCCCTCATTCTAGTATTCTCCTTCACATGTTATGTTGTTGTACATTAACAACAACAACATGTTATGTAAGTACATTATCCGTAACCAACTCTAATAGCCGACTTCCCCAAGATCTCTGATTTGGCCCTGCATCTCCCGATTCCCAATTAACCTCACCACAGTTGAAATCTCCCACCAAGATCAATCTATTCTTTCTTAAAAGCAATCTTCTCAACGACTGAATCATATCCTCGACCATCTCCTCAAACTCTAACTCCCTCCATGCTCTGGTCTTTGGTGGCATGTAAACTACTGCTATGTCTAGCTTTTTTCCTTCTATATCATTGAGTTCAACTGCCATTATTTCTGCCTTGTCATTATTTAACTCCACTTGCTTTGCTGTCATAGGGTTCTTAACTAATACTGCCACTCCACCTCCCCTTTTTCCATTTCTATCATATCTCCATATATTATATCCTTCACTAAACACTATATTGCTGTCAAAGTCCTGGTTCAGCTTTGTCTCTGTCAAACAGACTATCTGTGGTTGATCCTTTCTTAATATATCATCTAACTCTACCTTTTTACTGTTTATTCCATCTATATCAGTGTAGTAGCACAGTATATTGGAATCCTCCTCCTTGTTTCTCTTCCCTCTCTGCCTCCTATTAGGTTCACCTCCTCCTCCATCCCTTCCCTGACCTACCTCCACACTCCCTGCTAGTTCTATTCTCCTCCCCCCCCCCTCCACAATCTCCTGCTCCTCCCTCACCATCTCTCTGTCTTCGGTTTGATCCACTACCTGACTCACTGTCTCTATCTCCTGCTCCTCCCTCACTATCTCTTTGTCCTCGATTTGATCCACTACCTGACTCATTGTCTCCTTGTTCATTTCTCCTCGTATTTTCTGTTCTTTCTGACTGAGTGTACCACTCAGTTCTTTAGTTTCCCTTCCTTTACTCTCCAAAAAAAAAATCCTTTTCTCCTCATCTGACAATTTTCGATTTTCATCATCAGCCCTCGCTTGAACTTCTCTTAACTTTTCCCTTTCTTCTATGCTTAAGTCCTTTTTCACCCTAATATGTTTCATTTCAGTTCAACTATTTAGCCTCCAGCTCACATTGGTTAATGCTTCAACCACTGACCTAGATTTAAACTCTGCTTTTATCTGTCTCATCTCACCCTTTTTATATCTTCCTAGCCATCTTACTTCGTCCAGTTCTTTCCCCCAATCACAGCCTTCGTCTAGACACTCCAATATTTTCTTTACTTGGTCCTCATCCCTTCTCCTTCTTTCCCTCATATCTGCTAAATGTTCTTCAATGTCTCCAAAAATGATTATACTTTTACCTCTATCTACTGTTTCCCTCACTACCTTCTCCTTGCTCTTCAAAACCTGCACTACATTCTTCTCAAACTCTATTTTCTCTTTTTCTCTCTCTTCCACCTGCTCCTTCATGATTTCTTCCAATGCATCCACCTTAGCATTCCCCACCCTTGTCCACTCATTTTTCTCCTCACTTATTACTCCCTTTACTTTCTCACTTAAATGGCCCTCATACTCCTTTAGCTGCTCCTTGAGTGCCATGTTCTCTGCCTCCAGCTCGTCTACTTTCCTTATCACAGCATCTAGGTTAGCAATTAATGGCCCATCTGCAGTTGCTACTGAACTGGCTCCACATATTTCTGTCAGTGACTCCACCTTCATACCTATATCTCTCCTCCAATTCTCCATAACTCCCTTCCATCTTAACAGACCCATCATCTGTCTCTTCATTACAGTCAATTGATCCTCCACTTCATTACCCTCTGCCAGAAGGGTAATGAAGATGCCAGAAGAGTGTGTGTGTGTGTGCTTCCTTCTCAGTCCCAATATCTTTAAGTGTCCGTGCGCTGAGACTTGACCCATTTATTGTGTAACAACTGCCTTCCTACACCCTTCAACAACTTAAAAATGCCTAGGAAGAATAAACTGGTGAAGGCACTACTGCGATCGGGAAATCTATGGGTATATCCGGAGATGGGGACGGGGCCGGGGAAGCCTAGGCCTCCGAGGGGTGTGCGCGCGGAGTAGGGAGGGGGGGTGGCGCGGAATACAAAACACAGCATTTTTACACCACTCTTCAACTGTGATTCGTGTTTTGTGGGGTCAATACATGTTTTAGGGATTTTGAGTACCTGTTTTACCCCTCGGCGCGGAATAGGGTAAACGCGGACTGAGGATACGTGTATGAGGGGGACTGACTCTATGTATGTACTCAGGCACATACTACATAGCTGGGAATAGCCGACTCAAGACAGAGCCCGAACATAAAAACAAAATCAAAATTAAAAAGTCATACAACTGGTCAGGGCAGATTTTGGGTGGTATTACATAAGCCCATTTTCCTGCATTTTTTGTCTTGAAGTTTCTTAATGGGTGGTTAGACTTTAGCAAACCTCCCCAGTGAACAAGCTAGATAAACGAATGAATATCCTCATGGAAGCATATGAAGGCGGTTAATTCGTGTCCACCCCCTTGGGGATTAAGGTGTCTGGCAGTAGATAGAATTATTGTGTTTCTTTAGTTGTATAGGAATAAGTCCACTTAAATTAATTCTATCGAAAAATCTATATATTTATCTTGAACGGGGATCTTGAGGATAATTTATTAAGTTCAATGGAAACTAGACCCATAAAAAATGAATAGATAAATAAACAAATAATTAAGCTCTACCCACTTAATTAACTCTTCCTCGCACAGGATGCAATTTTCGCCCTTTCTGGCCTTCGTGGCCATCAGGGGTGTTTAGAAATCTTTAGGTTTAGTTACTTCAACCTCTGCAGTTTTCTTAGAGTGAGCTGTGGGCAGAAAACTAATTATGGAGAGGTAATTATATATATATATAGTGATGTACAGTACACCCTATGTGGTGGATTGTGTTCTTTTATTTTATTTTTTTTATTTTAGTAAGCGTTGTTTCCACATAGCGATTTTCATCAGTTATTTTGCCTTTATATTGTCTTTGTCCCAGTTTTGGTTTGTTTAGGTTGCAAGTTTTACATTTTAATTGAGAGAACTATATTTCTAAATGCTAAACGGCAACCCCCGAGTTCACAGGATAGCGAGAGAGTTAACTGTCTATTCTATTCTCAGGTACGGAACAATCTTCAACTTTGAGCAGTACAAGGAGTACTACATGAAGCTGTACATTGACACCATACGTAACGTTAGCTTGGAGGTGGACGACACAAGGCCGTTTGTCATCAGCTCACCCAACAACGGCATAGAGTCGGAGGAGGAGGGATTTGTGGCTAAGCATCCATATAGCAACTTCTATGGTGACGGTAAGGGCTGTGTTGATGGTGTAATGGTTAGAGTGTGTAAGTTCTGTATGTGATATCCCAGGTTCAAATCCTGGGAGAATTACATGCTTTCATTAATTTCATTTGGGGGGTTATTGGTGTTAAGAACGATGCTAAAAATTGAGACAGCAAATTTAGCTATGGTATAGTAGGCTACACTCGGATACCATAGTCTCTAGCTCACTCATGATATTTTGTGGACCCCCTATGATTTACTTTATGCAATTATAACTATCTGGATTGATTTTGGATAGAACTTGTTTTTAATGTATAGTATATATAGTTTTGTAGTTGATGTATAGACAATTATATTCATAAATTAGTTTCCAGAGATGTACTTCCATAATTGTTGAAAAACTTTGAAAAGTTGACAGAATGAATATCTACACCATATGAGGAGGAGCACTTTATTGACAACGTTTTGCAGATAGCTTCTTCAGGTCACTAATAGACGCTAGGTCCTTGGATGTCTTAATGACTGATACTTAAGGCGTCCAAGGACCTAGCGTCTGTTATTGACCTGAAGAAACTATCTGCGAAACGTTGTCAATAATGTGCTTCTCTTCATATGGTGTTTACAATTCCATAATTATAAATAAGTGAGGTCCACAAATATTTGAGTGGGGTAGAGACTGTGGCATCCAAGTGTATTATGATAGCCTACACTTTATTTTGATAAAGCAAAAGAAGAAGTATGTATCGGTAGCTGTGAATTGTAAAACTTGCAAAATAAACCAATCAAAACAGGAACCGCACAATATAAAGACAAAGGAACTTATCAAAATCACAATGTGGAAATAACACATTGAAGATTTAGCACAACAATACTATGAAATATCTATCTATCTATCTACAGTATATGCTCAGGTCCTATTTTTTTATTTTATTTTCCTCTTTTATTATTATTATATTTTTTGTTTTTGTTTTTGTTTTTCTTGGGGGTGGCTGACTCAAGACAGCAAGAACAGGAAAACACAAAACACAAGACAAAACAGCGAACAAACACAGACAAAACACAAAATTCACACACATCTAGGTCACCCAGGAGAATACCCAGAAACCAGGGTCACCAAGGTCGTATGAAATATAAAAAACACAAAACTACCACATAGAATATAATTATATACTTCACTATATGAGTAAATAAGTTTGTTTCCCAGCCAAACTATTCTGTTCATTCTAGGTTGGGCAGAAATTGTAACCTCTAACCTCTGTAACTCAAAAAGGACTAGAGTAATTGTGCTAATTTGTCTACCAAATAGGAGGACTTGGCCAGGGAATAGGTGTGGAAATTGACAGCTCATTTGCTCTAGCCCTTTTTGAGTTACAGAGGTTAGAGGTTACAATTTCTGCCCAACCTAGAATGAACGGACTATAGTTGAGGCACCAAAATGGCGTGAAAAGAAAAATCAGGCCACGCTTTTTTACAACAGGATCTCTACTTGACCCCATGTTCATGTTACAGTCCACTACTACAACTACATCCTGGACGCCTGGCAGGGGGAGAACAGTCCACTACTACAACTACATCCTGGACGCCTGGCAGGGGGAGAACTTCCCGTGCTGCCGCTTTGCTTCAGAGTACGGCTTCCAGTCCTGGCCTTCCTTCAAGTAGGTCTCTCCTTTATATTGTATTTTACCTCACAATATATAGCCAGACCTATGTGAGTTCCGTATGGAGATCAGTGGTCTGGTTAATCTGCTCTACATAACTAACTAACCTCACAATATATATTTTTTAACACAAACTCAATGAAAACTAGAATGATGTACTTAATGACGTCCTTCATCCTTCAGAAACTTGGATTTTAACTGTTGTGCACCAAACTCTGGTACAGCTACTGACAAGTGTTTGTGAGTTCTTGTGATTTTCTTTATACTGTACAAATATATGCATTTAAGCCGGTACCCCACAAGCGTTTTTTTTCTCTCAACACTGGTCTGGCAGCTTATGAGGTCAACATTTACAATATTTTGGTTACCTAAATTCAATTATCATCAGTTTAGTTGTTGTTGTTGTTGTTGTTGTTCCCGTTGTTCCCCAAGCTGCCTGGCCGAACAGCCCCAAGGCCCTGAGCAAGGCCAAGGCCATAACCGAGCGCCCCCACAGAACCCTCCCTGCCGACCACAATAAAGCCTGGGTGACCGAAGCCACTCCATGGCGGGGAGCTGAGGAGGGTGCGGAAATGCCCGGGAAACCAAAGCCCCACCCAGGGCCCTGTGTCCCTCAGCAATTATGAAGAGAAAGTTGAGGGGCAAGGGAAAAATGTGACGCTTTGGCTTCCAATCTTGGTAGATTGGGAGGTCAATCCACGTTAGAGACGCCGTCACTTGAGATCTAGAAAATATATAAGTAAATGGAACAGTCAGAGTAAGCTATGGGTATGGCAGAGATTGCTCAGTTCTCACTCTAATAGACCAGCCCATCACCACATGACTAGAACCCAATCCTCTCAGCATCAGCTAGGAAAGGCCCTAGAAAGCCGCCTTTGGCGGGGGGATAGCTCCCCTATTTCAACCCTTTTCGGGGTTGGGCACCCGCCGAGTTGTTGTTGTTGTTGTTGTTGTTGTTGTTGTTGTTGTTCCCTAAGCTGCCTGGCCGAACAGCCCCGAGTCCCTAAGGAAGGCCATGGCCACGGTCGGGCTTTCCCACAGAGCTCTCAAAGAGTGTAAATTGTGTTGTTGGTGTAAGTGGTTGTGTGAAATGCAGTCTTCTATGATGTGTTTAATGGTATGGGGTGCTGTGTTACAACCCGGGCAGGTGTCGACGACGGAGTCATCCAGTCTCTTCTGATAGCTCAGAAGAGCCGGATGGTGTCCGCATCTCAGCCTGGCCAGGTGGACTCTGTCCTCGCGAGGAAGGGAGTATTCAGAAGGATGGATTTCGGGAGGTCGTGCTTTCAGCTGCGTGTTGTCTATGAGTGAGTGAATGGAACGGCGAGTGATATGAGTATGGATGTGCTTCCGGAAATTGGTTTGGGGTGGGCAGGGAGGGAGAGAAGACAGTATTTGTGTGTGATAGCATGTGCTGGGTGTTGTTTTGATATTTCTTGGTGTCTGTGGGTGTGCAGCCATGTAGTGTAGTGGGTGGTGTTGATTCGTGGAGGCTGCTGCCAGGAATTGTGTGCCTCTCATGTCTAGATGATCTTTGACTTTGAGGACTTTGGTTTCTTGATGTAGGTGATCTGTGGGTGTCGTAGCTGTGCATCCTGTGATGATTTTCAGGGCTTTATTTTGAATGGTCTGTAAGGTCTTATGATGTGTTTCAGCTAGGTTGGAAGCCCAGGCCGGGCTTGCGTATTCCATAACTGATCTTATGTATTGTTTGTAGACTGTGATGGTGGTTTCTTTGTTGTGTCCAAATTTTGTGTGGGCAAGTGATCTGAGGGCATTAAGTCTGGGTGTCAGATTCTTTTTTGTGTTTGAGGTGTGCTGTTTGAATGTCATTTGGGTGTCGTATGTTACTCCTAGGATTTTGTGTGTGTGTGTGTGTGTGTTGTTTATGTTGAGTCACGGGACGTAATCGTGCTCTCCTGTCCAGCTTGTGAGGAGGGTTGCAGTGGATTTAGCTGGGGCTAAATTGAGTCTGTTTGTAGTGCACCATTCATGTAATGTGTCGAGATAGTCTTGAAGGAGTCTTGTTGCTGTGTCTAGGTTTTGGTGCGTGCTTGTGAGTGTTATGTCGTCTGCGTAGGAGGCTATGGTTATTTGGGGTGAATTTGGTGTATTTATATCATGCATGTACAGATTGAAGAGTGCGGGCGACAAGACGGATCCTTGCGGGACTCCGTTTGGGAAATTTCTAATGCTAGATGACTGACCGGCAAAAAATATGTGTGCACATCTGCCTGCTAAGAAGTTGGCCAGCCATCTTTTTGTGTTGTTGTGCATGTATGTGTTGTAGATTTTGTTTGTTAGGTTGTGGCGGGGGATGGCATCGAAGGCTTTACCAATGTCGAGTGTGGCAAGTACTGATCTGTGTGGTGGTCTAGCTGAGTTGATGCCGTCAAAAGCTCTTTGTGTAAGGTCTGTAAGAAGAGTGTTTGTGGAGTGCAATGGCCTGAAGCTGTGTTGTGTTGGAGAAAGGGGTAAGTCAGGTGTCATCAGTTGTAGTACAAGGCGCTCTATGACTTTGGAGGGGGTGCAAAGGAGTGTGATTGGGCGGTGTGAGGAGGGTAGCGTGGGGTCTTTGTTAGGTTTGGGGAATGTGATGATGATACCATGCTTCCAGATGTCTGGTATTGTGTTGTGTGAGTAGCTGTAGTTTGATATGTTAGTGAGTGCTTGTATGCCTTGTGGTCCCAGGTGTCTGAGGTGAATGTTGCTTATGTTGTCTAGGCCACAGGCAGGTGAGAGCTTGAGATTGTTGATGATATGCTTTGTCTGGTTGTTGTTGAAGGGTGTATAGTCAGGGTCTGTGGGGAATTGTCTTTTTCGTCGGATGACACGCCGGTCGTCTTTGTGGGGTTTTAGGTGACTGACATGAGAGAAGTGATTGATGAGAGTGTTTGCTTGTTGTGATAGTACCCTTGTACAAAGGGAAGGGTAGTAAAGAAGAGTGTAAGAATTATAGGGGAATTAGCTTGCTTAGCATACCTGGAAAGGTACACGCAAAAGTAGTAACACAGAGGCTACAGAAGATAACGGATGACAAAATAGGCGAGGAACAGGGAGGTTTCAGAAAGGGCAGGGGCTGCGTTGACCAGATAGCCTCAATGCGATTGTTGGTAGAGAAGTATCTGGCTAAAAACAGAAAACTCTATGCAGCATTCATGGATTTGGAAAAAGCCTACGACAAAGTAGACTGGGAGGGCCTGTGGGATGTGTTAACAGTATATGGTGTGGGAGGAAAGTTGCTAATGGCAGTAAAATCTTTTTATAGGAATGCAATGGCAAATGTGAAGGTAGGGGATAAGTTAAGTGAAAGTTTTGAGGTCAATGTAGGTTTAAGACAGGGATGTGTCATGTCAGCTTGGTTGTTCAATATATACATGGATGGAGTGATTAGGGAATGTAGGGCTGTATCAATGGGTGTGGGAGCTAGACTGGAATCAGAGGGAAGAACATGGAAGATTTTAACATGCCTATATGCGGACGATGCAGTCCTGTTGGCGGAAAATGCTGAAGAACTTCAGAGAGTGGTCACTGACTTTGACAGGGTATGTGAAAAGAGAAAGTTAAAGGTCAATGTAGGGAAATGTAAGGTAATGGTGTTTGAGAGAAGAATGCATGAAACTATAGATTTTAAGGAACAATATAGAATCAAGAAAGAACACAAGAAAAGTTGTAAAATAAAATTGAAAAATGAAGTACTAGAAGAGGTTGAAAGTTTCAAGTATTTGGGAGCTGTACTATGCAAATATGGTAAAATGGAGAGTGAGATAAAAGAGAGAAAAATGCAAGGGAGAAAAGTGATTGGAGAACTTGATAGTATTCTCAAAGGAAGAATGGTTAGCCAGGAAGTCAAAAAGTCACTGAGAAACAGTGTGCTGCTCCCAACACTCTCGTATGGAAGCGAGACATGGACGGCAAGTGACGAGGACCTCTTCAAACTAAGAGCTGTGGAGATGAGCTTTTTCAGAATGGCAGCTGGCATGAATAGGCTAGATGGGCCAAGTAATAGGGAAGTGTACGAGTCCTTTGGAATGGAAGAGCAGGCTTTGGGCATTGATTGTGGTGTGGTTGAGTGGATAAAGAGAAGTACTTTGAGATGGTATGGTCATGTTCAGAGAATGGATGAAGACAGAATGCCAAGAAAGATATATGGGAGTCAGGTGAGTGGAACCGCTAGTAGTGGAAGACCACCTATGGTATGGGAAAAGAAAGTGGAAAAATATATTGAAGAAAAACTTCCACGTAGTGGAAGGGGCATTGTGGCACGGGCAAAGGAGGCATGTCTTGACAAAGTAGCTTGGAGACGTTTCTGTCATGGCCATCCTCTAGTGGGGGTTTCCCAGGGGGAAACAGGGCGTCGGAGATGATGATGATGATCAAGGTTTAGCAATGTGCATTATGGAGGATTTTAATTTTCCGAATATAGATTGGCAGCATCAAATAGGCGACTCTGATTCTGAGGAGTTTATTGAGGTAGTACAAGATAGTTTTTTATTTCAATTCATAGATACGCCGACTAGAGGTAACAATATTCTCGATTTAGTTTTCAGTAACAATGAACATATGATAAATAATGTAGAGATAGGGGACCACCTAGGAAATAGTGACCACAATTCTTTGTATTTTAATATACAATGGAAAGGTAATAACAGAGAGAATACAACATTAATACCTGACTTCAGAAAAGCCAATTATGGTGGGTTAAGAAGAGCCCTATTAGCGGACCCTATGGTAAAAAAATTAAGTCGATCCAGGTGTCCAAATGAGTGTATCCCTTATCAGGCACCTGTCATCTTAAGTCAGGAAGAGACGTCAAACTTGGTAGATCTATCTATCTATTGCTTGACGCCGTGATCCCCGAAGGGGTGGCCACGAACGAACCGCCCCCATGCACCTCTGTCCCCAGTTAGTCGACGCCCCTCCCCCCAACCAGCACCGCCTTCGTTCATGTACTTCCTCACTCCATCCTTCCACCTCTCATTCGGTCTACCTCTCCCTCTCTGTCCCTCCACCTCGCTCTCGTACACCCTCTTAGTCATTCTCTCGCTTTCCATACGTTCCATATGGCCGAACCATCTCAAGTTGTTCCTTTTCACACTTTCCAGCACATCTACCTCCACACCACACCTCCTTCTTACTTCCTCATTAGTCTGTCTATCCCTCCATGTAACTCCGCACGCACTCCTTAAGTAATTCATTTCCACTGCTCTCACTCTTGGTCTGAGTCTCTCAGCCAACTTCCATGCTTCGCTTCCGTAAGTCAGTGTCGGGATTACCACACTGTCATGCAAGGACTTCTTCACTTCCATACTGACCACCCTATTTCTTGTTACTGCTTTTAGCGTTCCTACAACCCTCTTCCCCTGTTGTACCCTCTCCCGCACTTCTTCATCCATAGTCCCATCTTTACTCAACACACTGCCCAGATACTTAAAAGAGTTGATGATCTCCATAGCCTGACCGTTCAGCTTCACCTCACACTCTGTGACTTCACCCCTTTCGAAGACCATAACCTTGCTCTTCCCCGCATTTACCTTCAAATTCCGTTTTTCGCACACTGTTCCAAACTCATTTACCAGACCCTGCAACTCCCATTCATTATCACTCATCAGAACTGTATCATCCGCAAACAGCAGTGTCGGTAGCTTCCACTCAATTCCCTCCCTTTTCAGCGATACACCAACATCCACTGCTCTTGATAGTATTTCTTTCGTTACTCCATCCATATATACAGTAAACAACCACGGGGACATCACACACCCCTGTTTCAAACCAACATTCAGGTCAAAGAACTCGCTCTGCTCACTCTCCACACGTACTGCCGCCTTTGCACCCTCATACATGCTCTTCACTGCTTTCAGCAACTTGCCCTCTACTCCGTATATTCTAAGTACTTTCCACAAACCTTCTCTATCCACTCTGTCATAGGCCCTCTCCAAGTCCATAAAGGCAACATACACCTTTTGTTTCTTCTCCAGATACTTCTCCACAACATTTCAGGGTAAAAATCTGATCTACACATCCTCTTCCCTTCCTAAAAACCTCCCTGCTCGTCGCCTATCCATTTCTCCGTTCTCACTCTCTCAATCACTACCCTACTGTATACCTACCCTACTACGCTTAGAAGACATATTCCTCGGTGGTTACCATACACTCCTCTTTCCCCTTTGCCCTTATATAGGGGGACTATTATGCCAGTCTTCCAGTCATCGGGTGCACTCCCCTTCTCCCATGCTAGTTTGCACATATTCCATACCCATTCTATCAGTATCTCACCACCATACCTCAACATTTCCCCACACACTCCATCTGTTCCTGGTGCTTTCCCCAACTTCACTCTTTTCATGGCTTCCCACACTTCTGACCTCCTGATCCCCACCTCCTCCTCCACTACTTATCTTCTTCTCCCTCCCATACCATATCCAGCTATGTTTGCTGGCTCTTCATTCCTTACATTTAGCAACTCACTGAAGTACTCCCTCCATCTTTCGACTCTCTCTTGCTTCACGGCTAGCATTCTCCCATTCTTATCTTTCACACCCTTACTGTTTCCCTAACTTTCTTGACTTCTTTCCAGAACAGTTTCTTACTCTCCCTCCATTTTACACTCAGATTTCTTCCAAATTCCTCATCTACTCTTCTCTTACTTTCCTTCACTACCGTAAAGTGGGGCAACTTCGGACTTGGGTCATAACTTCGGACATCGGCGATAATAAGTAATTAGACATTGTCATTATACAATGGATTTTTTTTTTTTTTTTTTTTTTTTTTTTTTTTTTTTTGTGGGGTCCGTTTAGAGAAATGGCAAAGGAAGAGCATGTAAAAGTCCTAGGGAACTGACATGAGTACAGTAAACCCTCGCTCTTTCGGACTAATTGGGGGAGACCCCTGTCCGAAAGAGTCAAAAGTCCGAAAGGGCTGAGTCCGAACTCACACTTCAGCCATTCGAACTTGTCCGAATGTCTGAAATAATGCATCTACTGTATCTCCCTTATACATATATATAACTATGTCTTATTTGGTCTTTTTTTAATCTATGAATCAATTCTAATACGATGGAATTGAAAACAATATTACCCTTCTAACACACAAATAATAAAATGAAAAAGAGAGTAAATAAAAATGTCTCCTTTGTCTTTCAGAAACATAAGTACGTCTCGTATATGTTAGTATTTTATCGCTCGCTCGCCCCTAGCCACTCTCTCTCTATCTATTTATCTCTAATGCATCTAACTAACTCCCTTATACATTAACATAACTATGTCTTATTTGGACTTTTTGTAATCTATAAATAATTTCTAATGCGATGGAATTGAAAACAATATTATCCTTCTAGCACACAAATAATAACATGAAAATGAGTCAATATAAAAGTCTCCTTTGTCTTTTCAGAACCAATTAAGTCTGTCTCATAATAGTTCGTGTTTATCGCTCACTTCCCCTTCTGCAACTCTCTTTCTATCTATCTTGTCTTTTCAAAACCAATTAAGTCCGTCTCATAATAGTTCGTGTTTATCGCTCACTTCCCCTCTGTAACTCTCTTTCTATCTATCTATCTCTCTAATGCATCTACGT
The DNA here is from genome assembly GCA_037953745.1 of Lithodes maja. Taxonomy (NCBI): domain Eukaryota; kingdom Metazoa; phylum Arthropoda; class Malacostraca; order Decapoda; family Lithodidae; genus Lithodes; species Lithodes maja. The sequence continues at coordinate 72,378 of JBAKBP010007528.1, forward strand.
AACTCCATTATACATTAACATAACTATGTCTTATTTGGACTTTTTGTAATCTTTGAATCATTTCTAATGCAATGGAATTGAAAACAATATTATCCTTCTAGCACACAAATAATAACATGAAAAAGAGTCAATATAAAAGTCTCCTTTGTCTTTTCAGAACCAATTAAGTCCGTCTCATAATAGTTTGTGTTTATCACTCACTTCCCCTTCTGCAACTCTCTTTCTATCTATCTTGTCTTTTCAAAACCAATTAAGTCGGTCCAAAAGACATAGAAGAGGCCATTTCCAACATGCCATCCCACTCGGCACCAGGCCCGGACTCATGGAATTCGATCCTAATGAAAAAATGTAAGGAAAACCTCTCAAAACCCCTGGCTATAATGTGGAGAAGGAGTCTAGACACTGGTGACATACCAGATAGCTTGAAAAACGCAATAATTGCCCCACTGCATAAAGGAGGGAGTAAAGCACTACCAAAAAACTACCGCCCGGTAGCTCTAACCTCTCACATCATTAAAGTTTTCGAGCGAGTCCTGCGAAGCAAAATTTCAACATTCATGGAGACAAATGAACTACACAACACCGGTCAACATGGGTTCAGAGCGGGAAGATCATGTCTCTCACAACTTTGGGAACACTATGACAAAATTCTTAAAGCGCTAGAAGAAAAGAAAAATGTGGATGTCATTTACACCGATTTTGCTAAGGCATTTGATAAATGTGACCATGGTATAATAGCCCACAAACTGAAAGCAAAAGGTATAACTGGGAAAATCGGACGGTGGATATACAATTTCCTCGTAAACCGAAAACAATTGGTAGCAGTAAACCAAGTCACTTCTGAGCCTTCGGATGTCAAAAGCTCAGTGCCCCAAGGAACAGTGCTAGCGCCCCTTCTGTTCCTCATACTAATTTGCGACATAGATACCAACACCAGACACAGTACGGTGTCGTCTTTTGCTGATGACACAAAATTAAGCAAGATAGTAAACACACGAGGACACGGGCTGACTGCAGGAAGACATGAATGTAGTGTTCCAGTGGACCAGGGAAAACAACATGCAATTCAATGAGGAAAAATTCCAATTAATACGGTACGGAGATAATAATGGTGTTAAAGAAATTACAAATTACTTAACAGAATCTAACCACATAATAGAACGGAAAGACAGTGTGAAAGACCTTGGGGTATTACTGTTCCAGTGGACCAGGGAAAACAACATGCAATTCAATGAGGAAAAATTCCAATTAATACGGTACGGAGATAATAATGGTGTTAAAGAAATTACAAATTACTTAACAGAATCTAACCACATAATAGAACGGAAAGACTGTGAAAGACCTTGGGGTATTAATGTCTGAAAATATGGGTTTCAAAGTACATTACCAGGTCAAAGTGGCGGCTGCGAAACGTCTAACGGGTTGGATTCTGCGTACTTTTAAAACACGCGGTGAATTGCCTATGATAACGCTCTTCAAATCTCTAGTGCTACCGCGGCTTGAATACTGTAGCGTATTAACATCCCCATACAGAGCAGGTGAAATAAATGACGTAGAGAGTGTACAAAGAAATTTCACTTCGCATATAAGTTCGATAAAACATCTACACTATTGGGAGCGTTTAAGAGCACTGAATCTGTACTCACTGGAACGTAGAAGAGAACGTTACCTAATAATATACATGTGGAAAATCGCAGAGGGTTTAGTACCAAACCTACATACTCCGATAGTCATGAAATTTAGTGATAGGAGAGGCTGGGAATGCGAAATCCCCGGATGAATAACAGGGGTGCTATGGGCTCTCTGCGAGAGGGCTGGTTATCACACAGAGGCCCACGTCTCTTCAACAAACTCCCACGGCGAGTAAGAGACATGAGGGACATCTCGTTAGACAACTTCAAGAGAGCCCTAGATGTCGAACTGCAAAAAGCGCCAGACGAGCCCATCCTCGCAAGGGAACGAGCTGTCGCTTCAAACAGTCTACTGCACCAAATCACCACCCATAACGAGGGGCGTCGCGCTCCTTGGTGCCGCTAGAAGAGCGGCGAACACATCCAAAGGTATCCAAAGGTAAGGTAAGTCCGTCTCATAATAGTTCGTGTTTATCGCTCACTTCCCCTTCTGCAACTCTCTTTCTATCTATCTTGTTTTTTCAGAACCAATAAGTCTGTCTCATAATAGTTGGTGTTTATCGCTCACTCCCCCTCTGTAACTCTCTCTTTCTATCTATCTCTCTATTGCATCTACGTAACTCCCTTATACATTAACATAACTATGTCTTATTTGGACTTTTTGTAATCTTTGAATAATTTCTAATGCAATGGAATTGCAAACAATATTATCCTTCTAGCACACAAATAATAACATGAAAAAGAGTCAATATAAAAGTCTCCTTTGTCTTTTCAGGACCAATTAAGTCCGTCTCATAATAGTTCGTGTTTATCGCTCACTCCCCCTCTGTAACTCTCTCTTTCTATCTATCTATCTCTCTAATGCATCTACGTAACTCCCTTATACATTAACATAACTATGTCTTATTTGGACTTTTGTAATCTTTGAATCAATTCTAATGCAATGGAATTGAAAAATATAATATATAATAAATATAAGGCCGAAACTCGGCTCTTCGGTCCGAATGCGAAATAATTTGTCTCAGCCTTTCAGACAAATCCGAAAGGCTGAAGCATGAGTCCGAAGTTAAATGTAGTCCGAAAAGGACGGAGGTATTTTCTCAGCCTTTCGGACAAATCCGAAAGGCTGAACCATGAGTTCTAATTGAAATGCTTGTCCGAAAGCCTTGGAATTCCGAAAGAGTGAAGTACGAAAGAGCGAGGGTTTACTGTACATGTACACGAAAAAATATTATATATGTGACGAAAATATGTAAATTTTTCGCTACCCTGCCAAACTTCTATCACCCTGAAGAAATTTGTTTGTATGAATGATGTTGTGACTGATATAATTTTGTAGTAACATTACCAGAGACAACATCCACCAAAGGAAATTTGTTACACTTGTATAACGCTCTAGCTAGAACAGTATCATTTAACCGATTGTGTTTAAAAAAAAAAACATGGTAACTTCGGACATGGAACAAAACAATCGTTTGTTATTATTTGCCCTATGAAAATCATTCATAATACTTGTACATCATTAACATGGTGGTAAAAGATCAAATCATCATTCTCTGAGTCCAAAAACCCATAAAAATATGATACTATGCTAACCGATTTATGTATTTCAGATAATTCTGGATATATAATATATATAAATTAGGAGAGGCATATATCTTGTCCAAAAAAAAAATTATCTGCCGAAAGAAACACCAACAAATACGTTATACCTATAAAAATGCTCAAATTCATAAAAGTGTATATGCATTGATATATTATTCATACCTATATATTTTCACTAGGCCTAGTTAATTTTCGAGTTATTGATTTGACAGCATTGGTTATTTTTCCTGCTCAATATTTTCTAGGAGTGAGCTCGATGCCTAACGAGAACAGATCCAAACAGAATATATGTTAAACATCGTATATATCCCCCTCCTATACTGATTATACAGGCCTAAAAGTATTGACTGTGCTTTTTCCACTATAACATCGGACAAGAATAAGCAGCAATAATAAAATATTCATATAAAATAGTAGGAGCCGAAAAATGAATGAAATAAGGCCACGAACGTAGGTCCGAAGTTCTCCTCCGTTCGTCCGAAGTTATCTCAGCTTTCTTGGCAACCATTTTCCATAAGAAATCACCTATGTCCAAAGTTAGCCATACAGGTCCGAAGTTATCAACTTTTCAAGCAAACTTCGGATATCATTTAGGATAAGGATAGCTCTCTTCTTATGGGGGATAATTTTAGGAGGCTTTCTGGATTACGGCGCACTATCACCATACATCACTTGACCTAGTTAAATCTCTATAATGTGTTTACACTCAGGAGAAATTGTTAAAAAACATCGAAAAATGTCCGAAGTTACAGCATTTTACGGTACTCTCTTCACCACCCTCTTACTCACCACGTACCTCGCTCGTTTCTGTCTCTCGAAATCTTCATTCCCCCTACTACCCAACCACTCTTTATATGCTTTCTTCTTTTCTTCCACAGCTATTCTTACCTCTTCTGTTCACCATGCTGTACCTTTCACTCCCCTCCCTCTTCTCCTCACTCCACACACCTCCTCACATGCTGCACAGATCTCATCCTTAAACACCTTGCTCATCTCCTCCACTTCCTCCATAACTTCCAGGTCGAACCCACCTAGTCGTCTTTCCACTGCTCTCCTGTACTCCTCCCTGACTTCCTCCTCCTGCAACCTCTCCACCCTCCTCACCATTCCACCCTCCTCTCGCCTCCCTCCAGCTCTCCTCACCCACTTCTTTTGTATCCTAACCTTAGCTACCACTACATAATGATCAGACAGACCCCCTCCAATACCCCTATACACCCTAGCATCCATCACAGATTTCTTCATTCGTTCATCCACACATACATAATCAATCAATGACTCGTTCCACCACTGTCTTATCCTTCATCGTCAACATCCGTTTCCACGTGTACCTGTGGATCATTCTGTGTCGGAAGAAGGTGTTGGCTATCCACAGCCTCCTCCCCACACATACGTCCACAAGTGCACTACCATTCCCATTCACCTCTGATGGTACCCCCCACCCTCCCACCACTCCCTCAACTTTCCTATCACCCACCTTACCATTCATATCCCCGATCAGAAATATTCTTTCGTTCTTGTCAAACTTCTCCAGGCACGCCTCCACATTCATCCAGAACTCCTCTTTCTTTCTTTCAAGTATATCCTCTGTCGGGGCATACACGCATACAATCACCCACGTTTGTATTCCTACTTTCATTCTCACCCACACAATCCTTGAACCCCAGACCCATACTCTCTTACACATTCCTTCCATTTGCTACTTACAAACAAACATGCACCTTCTCTCGCTGTTCCTTCACTCACTCCAGCACACACACCCATTCCACACTCCCACTCTCTCACATCTGAACCTGGTAGATACATACGATAATTTGATCAAGTCAGTATTCAATGCGCAAAATATATATACAGTATCCCCAAAAGAAAATTTAGATCAACACAACCAACCCAAATGGATGAATAATAGACTATTAGATCTTCTAGGAAAACAAGAGAGGAATACAGTAAAAGTCCGTTAATCCGACGACCGATGATTCGAATCTCCCAATAGTCCGAATTTTTCAATTTGAGGCCAAATCCGAATTCTCCCAATGGTCCGAATTTCAAGAAGTCCCAAAGTCCCCTTTTTGAGGCATTAGGCCACTCAAATGACACATAATGGAGCACACACATATCATATGTTCATGAATTCACTTTAAAAGTTTACCATTGTCATTGTAGCCTATTACCTACTTCAAAACATTCAGATTAATGGTCAAAGGAAGCTACTGATATAAACGTTAACACCTTCTTCTTCTTCTTCTTCTTCCACATCGTCTGCTAGAGAGTTTGTTTTGCTCTTGAACGCATCCTTGGGACGCTCCGATGCGCTACTGGCTTGCACCGCATTTTCTGCAAGCGCATTCAGTCTTGAGCTTGAAAATGCACCTTTGGATGTATTAGTCTTGAGCTTGAAAACGCACCTTTGGACGTTCCGATACGCTACTATTTATAGTTCAGTGATCGGAGCGTCCCAAGGGTGCTTTCAAGACAACAAGACAAGGGTGCTTTCAATACAATATAATATAACAGAGCACATCACAAAAGGAAAATCACAAAAGGAAAATTACAAGAACTTCTCAGGGAGGTGCCGTTGTTAAGGCATTACTTCCCGAACCACATCTGATCTTAAAGAGCAAGACAAACTCGCTAGTTGACGGAAGAAGAAGAAGACGTTTATATCAGCAGATTCCTTTGACCATTAATCTGAATGTTTTGAAGTAGGTAATAGGCTACAATGACAATGGTAAACTTTTGAAGTGATTTCATGAACATATGATATGTGTGTGTGCACCATTGTGTCATTTGGGTGGCCTAATGTCTCGATGTTTTCATCATACACAGGTTCATAGGGGTAAAGTCCGATAATCCGAAAAATCCACTAATCCGAACGAGGGCCGGTCCGCTGCCCTTCGGATTAACGGAAGTTTACTGTATATAGAAAAATTAAGAAAGGCGAAATTCACCTACTTGCTTACTATCAGAATCTATCACGACAGGTAAAAAAGGATATTAGGAAAGAAAAAAGAAATTATGAAATTAAGGTTGCCAATGACGCAAAAAATAATCCTAAAGCTTTTTACCAACTACCGGTACTGTACTGTATATAAATCCAAGGTTAGAGATGTAATTGGTCCCCTTAAAACTTCGATAGGAGAAATGACAGAAAATGATTTAGAAATGTGCAGTACTGTACATTAAATAGTCAATTTCTTTCCGTTTTCACTAATGAAAATTTGGCACAGTTTCCAGAAGTCCGTAAGTTATATAGCGATAGTATAGAAAATAGGTTAAGTACGGTTACTATAAGTAGAAATGATGTGCTTAAGGAAATTGACAGACTGAAACCTCATAAATCACCTGGTCCTGATGAGGTATATGCTAGAGTATTAAAAGAATGCAGAGATGAGTTAAGTTACCCATTAACATTTCTATTTAACAAGTCATTAGAAACAGGTATAGTTCCAGAAGCTTGGAAGCTTGCAAATGTAGTTCCGATCTTCAAAAATGGTGATAAATCAATAGCATCCAATTAGTCTCACTTCAATCATAGGAAAGCTACTAGAGTCAATTATTGCTAGGAAAATGAGAAACCACTGAAAAACATTTAACTTAATCAATTCTTCTCAGCCTGGATTCACTCAGGGACGGTCTTGCCTTACTAATTTGCTTAGTTTTTTCTCAGAGGTATATGAACCAGTAGATAATGACAAGTCATATGATATTATATATTTAGATTTCAGTAAAGCTTTCGACAGAGTCCCTCATGAGAGATTGATGAGAAAGGTTGAGGCACATGGAATAGGTGGGGCGTTGTTAGGATGGATTAGGTCATGGGTAATTGGTAGGAAGCAGAGAGTCAGCATAAATGGTACCAAGTCAGAAAGGGGAGCAGTCAAAAGTGGTGGTGTGATATTAAAACATAGGCCTTGTCTCTAGGCTTTATTCTAACAAAATATCTAGTGAGGATCTGTAACAAAAGAAATAAAATATTGTAGAAAATATGATCAGTGATACAGTAGCCTACTGTACTAATGAATCTAGGCCTAGCCTATACCGTAATTCTTGGAACATAACATAAAGAGGAAAACATTTATACACTATGCATATTATATGATCCTCAATAACTCATGATAATGATAATACCTTATAAACTAATGCAACATACCTAATAGAGTCATATCAAGACATAAGGAGGGGGCAGCCTCCATACACTAGGCCTTTAGAGTTCAAATCACAGATCCGCAGTATTGCCAGATCTCCCTTACAACATTCCCACAGTTGCCAATATCATAACAAGTGGTGTCCTCAGGGATCTGTATTAGGTTCTCTGTTGTTTATTATATACATAAATGACCTTGATTTAGGTATAACTAGTAGGATAAGTAAATTTGCAGACCATACCAAAATGGGGAGAAAAATTGATTCAGATAGAGATATAGAGTGTCTGCAAAGGGATCTAGATACCTTACACGAATGGTCAGTAAATTGGCAGATGAAGTTTAACATTGACAAATGCAAGGTATTAAAGATAGAGAAGATGCACACAAATGTTAAATATAAACTAGCTAATATGGAATTAGAAAACTCAGACTGTGAGAAAGATCTACGTGTGTTTGTTAGCAATGATTTGAAGCCTAGAAAACAATGTATAAGCGTTCGTAACAAGGCAAACAGGATTCTCGGGTTCATATCTAGGAGTGTTAGTAACAGAACTGCTAAGAGCACGATTACATCCCGGAACTCAACATAAACAACACACCCCTAACACACACACACACACCCAAAATCCTAGGAGTAACATACGACACCCAAATGACATTCAAACAGCACACCACAAACACGAAAAAGAAACTGACACCCAGACTTAACGCCCTCAGATCACTTTCCCACACGAAATTTGGACACAACAAAGAAACCACCACCACAGTCTACAAACAATACATAAGATCAGTTATGGAATACGCAAGCCCGGCCTGGGCTTCTAACCTAGCTGAAACACATCATAAGACCTTACAGACTATTCAAAATAGAGCCCTGAAAAATCATCACAGGATGCACAGCTACGACACCCACAGATCACCTACATCAAGAAACCAAAGTCCTCAAAGTCAAAGATCATCTAGACATGAGAGGCACACAATTCCTGGCAGCAGCCTCCACGAATCAACACCACCCACTACACTACATGGCTACACACCCACAGACACCAAGAAATATCAAAACAACACCCAGCACACGCTATCACACACAAATACTGTCTTCTCTCCCTCCCTGCCCACCCCAAACCAACTTCCGGAAGCACATCCATACTCATATCACTCGCCGTTCCATTCACTCACTCATAGACAACACGAAGCTGCAAGCACGACCTCCCGAAATCCATCCTTCTGAATCCTCTCTTCCTCGCGAGGACAGAGTCCACCTGGCCAGGCTGAGATGCGGACACCATCCGGCTCTTCTGAGGTATCAGAAGAGACTGGATGACTCCGTCGTCGACACCTGCCCGGGTTGTAACACAGCACCCCATACCATTAAACACATCATAGAAGACTGTATTTCACACAACCACTTACACACACAATTTACACTCTTGGAGAGCTCTGTGGGAAAGCCCGACCGTGGCCATGGCCTTCCTTAAGGACTCAGGGCTGTTCGGCCAGGCAGCTTAGGGAACAACAACAGAACTGCTGATGTTATCTTAAAACTTTACTTGTCATTAGTGAGACCCCATATGGATTATGCTGTTCAATTTTGGTGTCCTTATTACAGAATGGACATACTGTAGATTCATTGGAGAGAGTACAGCGTAGAATGACAAAAATGATCCATAATATTAGACATTTTCCGTATGAAGAAAGGTTGAAGAAATTAGGCTTACATTCGTTAGAGAGACGCAGAGTTAGAGGGGATATGATAGAGGTATTCAAGTGGGTTAGTTGGATTAATAAAGGGGGACATGAACAATGTACTAAAGCTCAGTGATGGCGAAAGAACTCGTACAAATGGTTTCAAATTAGATAAATTTTGTTTCAGAAAAGATATAGGCAAATATTGGTTTGGTAACAGAGTTGTAGATGGGTTGAATAGGCTACCAAGTGATATAGTGGGATCAAGAACGATAGGGAGCTTTAAGATAAAATTAGATAGGCATATGGACGAGATGGGTTGGGTGTGAGGGGGATCTACCAGGTGTGGGCCAATCGGCGCTCAGCAGACCCCCGTAATCTTGTGTTAATCCCTGACCATTTTGGTGGGGGCAGTACTCAAGGTATTAGTGAGTTGGGCCTATAATTGAGGTTGGGTGTGACAGGGATCTGCCTTGTATGGGCCGATCGGCTTTTTGCAGACTCCCATTTTCTTATGTTCTTATTTTCTACCTACAGAGCTTCGCGATTCATGAGTTTCATATACTTTTCGAACAAATTCATAATGAACTATGCAAATGTCATTATGCTCCGGACAAGACATCGATCGATTATTTGTATATACTGTATTATATGTATATACTGTATTATTTGTATATACTGTATTGTTTGTATATACTGTATTATTTGTATATACTGTATTATTTGTATATACTGTATTATTTGTATATACTGTATTATTTGTATATACTGTACTGTATTATTTGTATATACTGTATTATTTGTATATACTGTATTATTTGTATATACTGTATTATTTGTATATACTGTATTATTTGTATATACAGTCAGGCCCCCCAATTCGCGAGAATAGGGGTGACAGGAGGCATCGCGTATTGTGAATTCGTGTATTGTGGAACTAACTTTAAATGGGAATAATTAGATTGGGTGACGTCTCTCAATTATGGCCTATTTTCAAAATTTTTGGCCTTATTTTCGACATTTTTGGCTCTACAGTACAGTCTATATCTTATATATAATAAGAACAATGAATAAAAATATGAAACCTTACCTTAAAATTAGTAGTAGATAGGCTAGGACTAGGACTAGGACCGTAGGACTTCACGATTTTCTCCAACTTCTCCCTCCCTGACCAAATCGTACGAACAGTTTACTCTGACAAGCCTATTGCACAGTTTCCTTCTCCTTTTTTCTTGCGATCCAACACTTCCACCTTCATTTTGTGTGTTATCTTCTTATATTGGCGTGGCATGGCGAAAAAAGTGGCAGGCACTACAAACGTTTGGTCACTCCGCACGGCTATGAGCGCTTGAGCGGGACTGTGGGAGGGAGGGAGGGAGGGTAAGCGGGAGGGAAGGCAGGCGTATGCCCGTCTTCTTCTTTTTTCGGAGCTACTCCTGGGCCTCGTGAAACGTAGACGTGCTCGCGTATCAAGCGGGAATAGCGGATTTGGCCCCTTCTTAGCTCTCGATTCGTGTATTGTGGTACCACCTCGCGTAATTAATGTTTAATTAATTAATGTTATTTTCGAGGGGTCACTCGTGTATTAGGGTTTTCGCGAATTGTGGAATCGCGTATTGGGGGGCCTGACTGTACTGTATTATTTGTATATACTGTATTATTTGTATATACTGTATTATTTGTATATACTGTATTATTTTGACAACAACTACGTCTACCAACAGACTCACACACATGGTAAGCCTATATTGACACAACATTTAAAGTTGTTAGACAGCCATTTTATCACCTGCTGTCAGTCTTATGTTTTTCTTCGCTCTGAGGACTGCATCAAGCAAGTTCCATTGGCTTTTGTATTTATGAGTCGACGACGTCAAGAGGACTACGAGAGGGTAATCAGTGCTATTAAGTCCGCCCTCCCCGGCTCCCCAAATGTTGATGACATTGTGTGTGACTTTGAGGCAGCAATTTGGCAATCTATACGCTCGATATTACCAGGTACTCATATTCACGGCTGTTCCTTTCATTGGTGCCAGGCAGTTTATAGACAGGTTGGAATTCTCTGATTCCTCGGACTTCATACTACATACCACTAAAAGGGACTTGTAGCCTACATATATAAACTAATAAAACAATTAATAGACCTGCATTATATACCAAGACGTCATATCCTCGATGCCTTCGAGTGCCTTAGGTCTCAATGATTGCTTGAGACAGTGGACTTAGAAAATCAGGGGACACCACTTTATAAAAAAAAAAAAACGGCCCACATTGCCTACCTCTATTAGTGGTCCGGAAATGGCAAGCAGAGATAGAGTATCATATTATATACAAGACAATAATCAAACACTATATTAAAGCAATAACTAAAATAATATATAATACTACTAGTATACAGTAAGATCTCATATCCAACGAATAATAGGTGCCAAAAAAATCACGTTAGATCCAGATTCGTTAGATATAAATACATAAACTAATGGGAAAAATGGTACTGTAATTGGTGCCAAAATTTAGACAGAGTCCCCATTTTTACCTATTTTTGCCCTTCTGAGTGCTATTTTGTGACATCAAATATATTAAAATCATGTAATATATTAATTATAAGAAGAATTAATAATAAACCAACCTGTGGGTGAATAATGAAGTGTGTAGGTTAGACGATGTCGAAGATATCTGAGCAGGGAGGCTAGGCTAACTGGGATGCGCCACACACCTCCTCACCTCCACCACCGCCTCCCTCATTTAACATTGCCACTAAAACACGTCTTTGCAACAGATAGGCTGGCTTTAATTTTAGTTTTCTGACTCTTAAAGTTATGCACTGTCCCCTCGGGAAACCCAGTTATTTTCACTATCTCGCAGTTATTGAGGCCTTTTTCAATTACAGTAAAAGTCCGTTAATCCGACGACCGATGATTCGAATCTCCCAATAGTCCGAATTTTTCAATTTGAGGCCAAATCCGAATTCACCCGATGGTCCGAATTTCAAGAAGTTGGTCCGAATTTCAAGAAGTTGGTCCGAATTTCAAGAAGTCCCAAAGTCCCCTTTTTGAGGCATTAGGCCACTCAAATGACACATAATGGAGCACACACATATCATATGTTCATGAATTCACTTTAAAAGTTTACCATTGTCATTGTAGCCTATTACCTACTTCAAAACATTCAGATTAATGGTCAAAGGAAGCTACTGATATAAACGTAAACACCACATCGTCTGCTAGAGAGTTTGTTTTGCTCTTGAACGCATCCTTGGGACGCTCCGATGCGCTACTGGCTTGCACCGCATTTTCTGCAAGCGCATTCATTCTTGAGCTTGAAAACGCACCTTTGGATGTATTAGCCTTGAGCTTGAAAACGCACCTTTGGACGTTCCGATACGCTACTATTTATAGTTCAGTGATCGGAGCGTCCCAAGGGTGCTTTCAAGACAACAAGACAAGGGTGCTTTCAATACAATATAATATAACAGAGCACATCACAAAAGGAAAATCACAAAAGGAAAATTACAAGAACTTCTCAGGGAAGTGCCGTTGTTAAGGCATTACTTCCCGAACCACATCTGATCTTAAAGAGCAAGATAAACTCGCTAGTAGACGGAAGAAGAAGAAGACGTTTATATCAGCAGATTCCTTTGACCATTAATCTGAATGTTTTGAAGTAGGTAATAGGCTACAATGACAATGGTAAACTTTTGAAGTGATTTCATGAACATATGATATGTGTGTGTGCACCATTGTGTCATTTGGGTGGCCTAATGTCTCGATGTTTTCGTCATACACAGGTTCATAGGGGTAAAGTCCGATAATCCGAAAAATCCACTAATCCGAACGAGGGCCGGTCCGCTGCCCTTCAGATTAACGGAAGTTTACTGTAGTTCAATCACTTTCGCTTTATCCTCTGCCGTATATTTATTCATTTTTTTTCCAACATGCGTAACCCTCTTCACTGGTACTTTTGTCTTTCTTTCATGCATTTTTCCATTCTCACCACTCCCCTCTCCAGTACCTGAGAATTGGGTCGACATCACAAAAGGCGTAATGGTAAAAATGGCAAAAATGGTACAAGGCGAGATGGGTATCATATGGTTCACCTAAGCTGATGGCTACCTAAGCCTTCGGGCGAGACGGTACCGTCTATAGTGAGAATGGTACCATACAGATCCACCCTAAGCCTTCGTTTCCGATGTCGCCAATTGGCTAAAAATACAGACTACACACATGTCCACAGCCATTCCAACGATACATATAACACCTACACATATAGGAGGCGGGAAATAACGAGCATGCTCACTCCCGCAATACAACTAGAGTAAGTACAACTAGAGTAAGTACAACAAAAGCTTAAGGTTGAGGCGAGTAACACAACAAAAGATTGAGTTGGGTTGAGTAATGTAGGCCTAAGGCGCGGCGCGGACTGGGCTGACGACAGTGACGGGGAGGGAGGGAGGAGGGAAGGACGCCACTTAGCTCAGTACGGTAGGCCTATTTTAGGGATCGGCGGGAAATTTGGAAAATTGATACCGGGCACCCAGAATAATTGCCGTTAGATATAGATTTTGGTTCGTTAGATTGAGATAGGGTAGAGCTCCAAAAGGGCCGTTAGATGCAAATTCGCTAGATCAAAATGCGTTAGATGCGAGAGTCCACTGTTTATTATGATACAGAAAAGAGGAGGGGCCGTTTTCAAGGTTATTGGTACGAGTTGACTAGGCAAGTGAGTACAAGTTGACTCGTTCCGCCAGGTACGAGTTGTCCAGCACCCCTCATACCCATCCCATCTCGTCCATATGCCTATCTAATTTCATCTTAAAGCTCCCTATCGTTTTCGATCCTACCATGTCACTCGGACTCGGTAGCCTATTCCACCTATCTACAACTCACTTACCTAACTTACCTACAACTTACCTAACCAGTATTTGCCTATATCTTTTCTGAAACAAAATTTAGCCTATCTAATTTGAAACCATTAGTTCGAGTTCTTTCGCTGTCACTGAGCTTTAGTACATTATTCAACACAGGCCAGCCTAGGCCCTAGCCTAGTGTTTTATAGGTTAAGCTAGGCCTAGGCTAGTTGTTTTTCATGGTTAGAGTTGAGGATTTGCATTAACTGGTAAGAGTTGTTATCGGGCGTACCACTACCGACATACAGATCAGATGTCCGATGTCGTCTCCAAGGGGCAGAACGACTTAGCAACGGTAGCTCCCTGAAGGTTTTAAGTTTATTTAATATTTCGTAGTTTACATTCAATGATCTTATCTTTCTTAATTAGGCTAGATGTCAAACTGATGTCAGATGTCGTCTCCAAGGGGCAGAACGACTTAGCAACGGCAGCTCCCTGAAGGTTTAAGTTTATTTAATATTTCCTAGTTTACATTCAATGATTTTATCTTTCTTAATTAGGCTAGATGTCAAACTTTTAATTATTATTTCTCTCTTCCACATCTTATATAAAATCTCCTTTTTCTCTTCTAGATTTTCTTCTCTGAATAAATAATCTATTATTCCCAGTTCATCTTCCTGTATATATGGATGGAGTCATGAAAGAAATACTATCAAGAGCAGTGGATGTAGGTGTATCGCTGAAAAGGGAGGGAATTGAGTGGAAGCTACCAATACTGCTGTTTGCGGATGATACAGTTCTGATGAGTGATAATGAATGGGAGTTGCAGGGTCTGGTAAATGAGTTTGGAACAGTGTGCGAAAAACGGAATTTGAAGGTAAATGCGGGGAAGAGCAAGGTTATGGTCTTCGAAAGGGGTGAAGTCACAGAGTGTGAGGTGAAGTTGAACGGTCAGGCTATGGAGATCGTCAACTCTTTTAAGTATCTGGGCAGTGTGTTGAGTACAGATGGGACTATGGATGAAGAAGTGCGGGAGAGGGTACAACAGGGGAAGAGGGTTGTAGGAACGCTGAAAGCAGTAACAAGAAATAGGGTGGTCAGTATGGAAGTGAAGAAGTCCTTGCATGACAGTGTGGTAATCCCGACACTGACTTACGGAAGCGAAGCATGGATGTTGGTTGAGAGACTCAGACCAAGAGTGAGAGCAGTGGAAATGAATTACCGGTACCTAAGAATTGCGTGCAGAGTTACATGGAGGGATAGACAGACTAATGAGGAAGTAAGAAGGAGGTGTGGTGTGGAGGTAGATGTGCTGGAAAGTGTGAAAAGGAACAACTTGAGATGGTTTGGCCATATGGAACATATGGAAAGTGAGAGAATGACTAAGAGGGTGTACGAGAGCGAGGTGGAGGGACAGAGAGGGAGAGGTAGACCGAGAGAGACGTGGAAGGATGGAGTGAGGAAGTATATGAACGAAGGCGGTGCTGGTTGGGGGGAGGGGCGTCGACTGACCGGGGACAGAGGTGCATGGGGGCGGTTCGTTCGTGGCCACCCCTTCGGGGATCACGGCGTCAGGCAATAGATAGATAGATAGATCTTCCTGGTATGGCTGTTGTAGTTCTTTAGATTTCATTCTTTCATTATTTATTGATGGGCACACTAACATAAAATGTTTCAGATCTTCATAATAATAAGTGGGGTACCTCAGGGATCTGTGTTGGGACCACTGCTGTTCGTTATATTTATCAACGACTTGCCTGAAGTTATAACTAATGGAAGTGAGGTATACCTGTATGCGGATGACACTAAACTGTATAGAAGAGTGAGGAGTAAGGAAGATATGGGTTTGCTTCAAGGAGATGTGGAGGGCATGAAGGGATGGTCTGAGCATTGGTTAATGCCTTTTCATCCAAAAAAATGCAAGTACATGCGGATTGGGACCAGCAAGATAGACAAGGTAGGATACAGTATGTATGAAGCGATGGAGGAAGTGAGTGCAGAAAAGGATATAGGAGTAGTGATAGACAATAAGTTAAATTTCTCAGAACATTTAGCGGAAAAGATAAACAAAGCCAATAGAATTGTAGGGCTGATAAGGAGGACATTTGTGTCACTTGACGAAGAAATCTTCAGGAATCTCTATACAGCGCTGGTTAGGCCGCACCTGGAATATGCGAACCAGGTGTGGGCTCCATATATGGTAAAGGATATAGAAGCAGTGGAGAAAGTGCAGAGGAGAGCTAGCAAGCTGGTACCAACGTTGAAGAACGCGGTCTATGAACAGAGGTTGAGGACACTGGGGCTTCCGACACTGGCATATAGGAGAAAGAGAGGGGATATGATAGAGACTTTTAAGATAGTGTCGGGAAAGTACGATGAGGATGTGTGTGAAGGTATCTTCTTGATGCGGGAGGGAACAAGAACGAGAGGACACTCTAAGAAAATTTACAAAGAAAGAAATAGGCTTGAGAAGGCAAAGAACTCATTTTGTGATAGAGTGGTAAATGAGTGGAACGCACTGCCCCAGTATGTAGTCGATTCCGAATCAATAAGGGAGTTTGAAAGTAATCTTGATAAAGCATGGGGAAGACAAGATTTGAAGTTTGATTATAAAACAAAAATACAGAATAGTAAAAATGTTGCGTCTGCTACCGCCGCCGCCAACACCGTGAACGACCGCAGCAGTGCAAGTACTGGTACTGAGCTGGATACACAGGCATAGTTTGCCTTTTTCCAGAGGATCTACTGTAAGAAACTGTAAGAATAATCAGCATAACTCCTCTCTAAAACATTAACCTAACCAAACAACCTAACCTAACCTAGTATTCATGTAGTAATGAGAATACTAGGTTAGGTTAGGCTTTTTAGTTAGGTTAAGTATTTATAGATAATTTATGTTGTCTGTCGGTAGTGGTACTCCCGATAACACAACTCTTGCCCATTAACTTACCCAATCCATCAATCTGAATATACGGCGTAAAATTGTGCCATTGCCATTTATTGGGTGAATCGCATTTTTACAATAGGTGAGGCCGTGAGGGAAATTTTGGGGTAAATTTGATACATGATTGGTTGAGAGGGGGCGCTGCCCCCCATCACCCCCCCTTGACTTATTTTCATCCTCATATAGGTTATGTTGATCTGTAAGGGGGCAAAAACAGGTTGCCACGCTGTGCCATTTATTGGGTGCATCGCACTTTTGCCGCACCCTACAAAACAAGGAGAAGGAGGTCAAGTCGATGGAATGTTTTGTTTACGGTTGTGAAATCTGTGTTTTTTTTTTTTAAAGTTGTCGATAACGAAATTCCTCCATGCGGACTAGGCCCATAGCCTAGGCTAATGAGAAAAATATGGCGAGTCTATTGATCCCTATTTTCCCTGACAAATTGTTTCTAATAGCCTAGTGCCGATGTAGTGTCCTTGAATATTATCAAACAAAGAATAAAATTTAAATTGCTCTCTATAAGGAGCGTTATTTTTAAAGGGCCTCAGAGTCAATCCTGTAAGTCCTACAGTAAACTGGCTCGGGTTGTCCCTCATACAGGGAATAGGTCCGCTTGGGGGCATTCTGTGTATGGCCACCCTCATTAACCCTTGGAATCCGGGAGGCTTCATATGAGGCAAAATGCACGGCTAAAAAGTCGCCGATATAATCATCAGAACTCGGCAACCACGCAACGTAGCGATGTCATCTCAACGGCAGTCTACAGACAAGAAAACGTTCTACAATTTAAAAACATATTGACTGCTCTAGGTGGTCTCAATCAGTAGCTACTGAATTATGAAGTTTGAAAATACCAAACTTCATATGAGGCCCCCCGGATCCCAAGGGTTAAGGGGAGTAAAGTGTCTGGCAATAGATAGATAGATAGCCTAGATTTTTAAAGGACTTAATGATTTTGGAAAAATCCCCTCTATAGGGATTAATGAAACAGCATCTCAAACATGTTAGTACGGTATTTATTTGGTTATCCCACGGCAACCATAAACCCCTACTGTCAACATGATATTGATTTTAATAAGCAGGTCTCGGTCCAGGGACACCTCTCAGACCCAAGCGACGTCGCCGACGTGTCCAGCGGTGTACCTCAGTGGTCTTTACTGGGTCCACTTCTGTTCCTCATCATGATCAGAGACATCGACAGCGAACTACAACACTCCCAGGCAACTTAGTTCGCTGACGATACGAGAGTGAAGATGAGGATAGAAACAGAGGAGGACGTGGCCCTACTCCAAGAAGACCTCAACCGCTTACTCGACTGGGCCGACTCCAACAATATGAGGATGAACAGGAAGAAATTCGAGCTCATGAGGTATGGCCCACTTCAAGACATCAAACTGGGAGGTTTGACGTACCTCCCAACCTACCAAATAGGAAAACCTACTATTTGGTAGTAGTCTTGGAAAATCCAACGTCAAGGCTATTAACCTAATTGCAATGACGACTTGTCTATTTTGACTGCTATGTCGTCATTCCAACCGCGGTTAAAAAGAAAACGTCTAGAGTCTACTCCTTATCTTGCTCTAGGAGACGTTGTACATTAACCAAAACTACCACCGAAGGTGAAAAAAGCATAGAAGAGAAGAAAAAGGGGTTTACCTTAGTTACCGCTTAAGGCCCATCCCGTGTTCCGTCATGTGCAGATCACTGTCGAACGTGCGCATGAGCGACCCTCTCTTGTTATCACATCTCACGTCAGCAGAAGAACGCGGATGGGCAGGGGTCCGGCGTGAGGGAGGGTATTATGTACGTTGGATTTTCCAAGACTACTACCAAATAGTAGGTTTTCCTATTTGGTAGGTTGGGAGGTACGTCA
Source organism: Lithodes maja (assembly GCA_037953745.1). Classification (NCBI taxonomy): domain Eukaryota; kingdom Metazoa; phylum Arthropoda; class Malacostraca; order Decapoda; family Lithodidae; genus Lithodes; species Lithodes maja. The sequence continues at coordinate 91,108 of JBAKBP010007528.1, forward strand.
AACCTCCCAATTTGTTAGTAGTCTTGGCAAATCCAACGTCAAGGCTGCATAACAAATAGGAGGAGGACATCCAAGCCCAACCTACCAAAAAAACCAATGCATAAAACAAAAGTATGAATGACAAAGACACAATTTAAACAAGAGAGTCTAATAAAAGAGTGAAAAACTGAGGAGTAGCTAAAAAGAACAGTTTTAACACATGCCCGTCATTCATAGTAATGCAAAAACATAGACTTGTCTGAAACCAAAAAGGTACAGTACCCAAAATCCCTTTTCTTCAAAAACCAACAAAAACACTGAACACAAGAACAAAACACAATTTTCAATGTGGCAAAAACACTTATGTACTGTATACATATAACATAATCCCAAACTTGTAATCCAGTGTTGCAAACCCGTACACCCCCCCCCCCCCCTTTTGTCATATAAAACAAAGGAAAAGAACGAGGGACAAGGGGGGAAGACCAGGGATCTTCGCCAGAGCACCAGGAAACACGACCCCCGAGAGCAATCACCAGCCGAGGGGGTCGAACACTGGACACGGAGAGGTAGGAGGAGATGAAGGAAACGATAGAAGACCCACAAAACCGCTGAGGCGAAGGCAGGGAAGAATCGACGTGGCAGGAACCGGAAGGAGGCAGCAAAGGATCTGACATCGTGCGCAGAACCCCTACAAACAGGGCGACGGGCACGAACGGTCCGACTAACGCGGCGGCCCAACTGCACCAGCGAGAGCCTCCCACCTGTCCGAGGAGACACCCACACAGCAGGACCCGAAGGCGGCGCCACAGACGCAACAGAGGAGTGCAAGGCCGACACCGGGCACAACACATGGCGAGGATGCCCAAGCCGGAAAGCCTGGACGGCGAAAGGCCGGAAAGCGGGGGCCGCCCTCCCAAGTGTGGCAACAAAAGGAGGGGAGGAGGCGAACGAGACGCCATGCAAGGACGGGGAGAATCGCACGCAGTCCCGGGGCCATGACAATGCCGCTAGGGCAGACAACCGAACCCCAGTGGCCAGAGTGACAAGGAAGAGCGGACGCCCGAGCAACAGAACCGGCGTAGCGGCCCTTGTAGACGTGGGCGAAGCCAGAAGGACCAGAGCCCGCCCCAGATCCCACTGCGGAGGGACCTGGCGCGGAGGAGGTCGATCCCGGAAGGCAGCCGTCAGGAAGGAATCCAGCACCTGTGGCAGAACGACCAGCCCAGCGACGGACCCAAAGAGCCCCCGGACGGCAGACAAGTGGGTACGTATAGCGTCGACTCGAAAGTGACGTGTACGGAAGAGGTGAAACAAGGAGCGTAGGACGAGGGAAGGAGAGCCAACAGGCAGGCGAGCGGCCTGTAGCCACCTAGGAAAAGACCTCCAGCGGGACCCGGAAGGCCCCCAAGGAGAAGACGGCCAGGAACGCTGCAGGAAGTCAGTCAGGGCCCGGCCAGGGCCCGGCCCGGGACCGGGAGCCACCGTGCCACATGAACAAGCACGATGCGAAGGCCAACGAGGCCCGCAGGCCCCCAACCGAGCCCAAGCGGAAGCCGGAGACAGGTAGAGGGACCGGACGCGGGCACCACCGCGGCAACCGGGCGGACCAAGCCCATGCCGGCCACAGAGGCGCGAGGAGCCCGACGCAGCCGTGGTACAGCCGCAGCCTCGCGAGGACTGGGCACAGCAACAGCGCGTCTGGGGCGGAAAGATGTATATCGACCGCCACCCGTACCAGGCCACCATGAAAGCGGCCGGACCCCCCCCGGAGCGCGAGGCCGGAGGGATAGGTCCAAAGGCAACCGGCGCGGCACCCCCGATGCGAACAAGGCGACCTCCGGAACACCTCAGGAAGCCGCGAGGTCGGCGAACACAGGCCGTTGCAACGCCCATTCAACAAGAACGCCCTGCCCCCACGACAGGGCGGCCGCCCACAGGGGTGGCAGGCCGGGCAGGGAGGAGGCATGCAAGGAGAAGGGGTGCCGGGCCGCGAGGAAGAACAACTCCACCGAGACCCCCAATAGAGTCAACGACCTGGAGGAACCCCCGCAGAAGGAAAACAGGGGACAGCCTGTCTGAGTGTCTAACCCGAAGGCCACCGACTGACCCCGAAGGGCCAGCGCGTGGTCCCGCAGGAAGAACAGAGGAACCAACAGTCCGAGGGCATAGACGGGTAAGTGGAGGGAGACCCACCCATCTGCCAGGAAGTGGACGTCCCAGGTTCGATCGGGAACCCCACCCAACCTCGCTCGACGGATCTGTGGCTACCCAGACCGTCGGCGGGGGGGCGGACCAGGGCACAGCCGCAGAGAGCGAGCCCGGAGCAACCCAGAGACCGTAGCGTCAGCGAACGGGACGCAGGAGCGGCAGGAGCCGATCCAGAGGGGCAACGGAAACACCACGGGGCCCATGAGGAGGAGGCGGAGTAGCCAGAGGCTCCCTAAGGAAAGGGGCAGAGCGGCCCAAAGCAGCGAACCCACGAACGAGTCCCAGAGCCACCCCAGGAGGGAGACCGAGTGCAACACGGCGAAGACCTCCCACCGAAGGTGCACCGCGGGCGGCAGACCCCGGGTCACCGTAGCGCCGGACAAAACCCATGCGAGACCGACCCATGGCACGACACGCGACGGGGTCAAGCGTGAATCGGGAACACCAAAAGGGGAACCCTAGCCGTGCGACGGTGCGAACGACTGTGAGGGCGTCGCCAACGCACAGGCCGAGGGCTTCGGAAACGACCAACCAGTCGGCCAAGGAAAACAGGAGCTGGAGCCCGCTCCCGAGGAGAGGACCCAGAGCCTGCCCCACATGTGCGGAGAAGATCCGCGGCGCGATGTGGAGACCGAAGGGAAGGCCGGCGAACAGGAACACACGATCGGAAGGCCGAACGGCCAAGAAGCGCTGGAAGAGAGGATGGAGAGGAACGAGCCAAGACGCATCCTGGAGGGCCAGCGACACAACCCACGACAGAGGGCACAGGGCCAGGCGTACCAGGGGTACCGGCAGCATCCGAAACCGTGTGTGCACGACGCGCCCGTTGAGGGCCGACAGAACCACCAACGGCCGCATCGCGACGCAGTTCGTCGACGGGACCAGAAAGACACGGGAGAGGAAAACCGGGCGACCGGCGATCAACTCCCTCGACGCTACCCAGCTCGGGCATGGAAGCGAGCACGTGGGCCACCTCCGAAGAGACGGACCGGCGTCGGTGACAAGAGCGGAAAGGGGGTCGAGACGTCCACCACCAGGGGAGACCCCACCGCGCAACCCGCCGCCCCCAACGTCCCTCGCGGCAACCGAGGGGCGCAAGTGCAAAAACAACCCGAGGGAGCACCCGAGAGGAGGGGAGCGACCCGGTCGGCCAGGCGAGAAGGAGAACAAGGAGGCCGACCCAGAGAACTACACATTGTGTTGACGCGGAGGTACCCTCGGTACGGGCCGTGCGGGCACGAGCGCCACGTCGACCTCTACCCCCCCCCCCCCCCCCCCCCCCAACCCCAGGCCGGCGCGGGGCAGACCACGTCGAAGGGCGGCCGGAAGTGGAAGACCGGCCAGCCCCGACACAGCGGGGATGAAAGGGGGCAAGAACAGAAGGGCGAGGCGGAATCGACGCACTGGCCCGCAACGTCCCAGTCCCGCGGCCGCGCAAGGCGGCAGCACTTGTAGCAGCACCCCGAAGAGGACCGGCAGAAGGACGGGACCGAGAAGACCCCGTGTGCGACACAGCACGACGGGGCGTGACGGAAGCAGGGACCGCAACGACACAGCGCGTCGTCGCGTGTCGGAAGCAGGGGCCGCCGACAGAGAAGCGAGCATACCCAAGCAACCAGCTGAAACAACCCCGACGTATATAGCGCAGAGTACAACAAACCCTGACGAATATCCAAGGGGGCCGGCCGGCAGAACGAGGACCGCACCGTCGGGCGGCGCCGAGTTGCCGCGCACAAAAACCGCCTGCAGCTCGGGAACCAAAGACACCGCGAGCCGAAGGTGGACCCGCAGAACGCGGTCCAAACCCTCGCGAAGATCGCCTGGCGCAGACGCCCCGAAAAGCCGCAGGCGGGGACAGACGGCAGGAGGGAACCGAAAGACAAGACAAGAAGTCCGTCACCCTCTGTCGCAAGGGAAAAACCGTGGCGACAGAGGCCTGATCCGGGTGAGAGAAGAACGGGGTAGCAATAGAACAAAGTTCAAGAATGGGCGCGCCCATCCAGGACCAGAACGCGCCGGCCAACCAGCCGACAGACACAAGAGGAGGCAAAAGCAGGGACGAACCCAGTCCAACGTCAAGGCTAGTAACCTAAGGGAGGGACCGAAGGAGAGCCGTCGACGGAACGGTGTGAAGGCGAAGGCCACAGCAAACCAGGCCACCAAGGGGAGAGGGCGACCGAGCATGACGGCGAAGCCAGGCGTACCGGCGTCGCACAAACCCGCCCCACAGGAGGACAGACCCGTCAACACAGCCAGGGACTGAACAGCCGGAAGGAGGTCAGTGCAGCTGAAGTCTGACCAGAGCGTAGGCCTGCAGAAGGGAGCGGGACCGGAGCAGGGGTAGGAAGGGCGAGGCGCTGAGGGTGAGGCACCGCCAAGAAGCGCGAGAAGAGGGAGGCGTCCAACGACGCCAAGCACCCGTCGAAGCGTGACACAACCCAGCCCTGCAAATCCAACAATCGAACCGAGAGAGGCGACCACCCCCCCCCACTCCCCCCCCCCACCCAGAAGGGTCGGCCCGCAGGGACAAGCGTGAGCGGGAGCGAGACCCACGACACGAACCAGCAGCGTCGCGGCCCAAGGAAGGCGAGCGACGACGGCCGCGTCGCCGTAGAGGGACCCGTCCCCGAACACGAACGGCCGAGGGGGAAACAGCACCATCCCCCTCTTCCAGCGACACGACAGCTCCCGAGAAAAGGGGACCCCGAACCCTCACCGAGGCAAGAGGAGGGGTACCCCCCAGGCGAGACGGGAAGTGAAGGGCAGGAAGAGAAGAAGGAGGAGGAGCAGGACGACGGGAGGGGGAAGGCTGGCCGGGTGAAAGGAGGCCAGAAGGAGCCGCGGGGGGAAACAGAGCAAGGACCCCCGGGGCTGAGAGAACAGGGCGGCCCGACACCGAGGCGGAGGAGGGAGGGACCCCCACCGAGGGATGAGACCGTGAAGGAAGAAGAGGCACGGAAGCAGGTGAAGGAGGAGAAGCAACGACACCCAGGCGGACCCTCCTGGACAGTGTAGGAGGGAGCAGAGGGCCAGCGACAGCACGAACAACCGCGCGCGGAGAGGACAACGTAAGAGGAAGTCGTCTGGGCTAGGAAAGCGGGCGGAAGGGAGGAGAGCCCCTATCCGTAGAGGCCAGGGGAGGGCGCATAGGAGCAGAGCCGCTAACCCCGGCCTCAGGGCGAGAACCAAGACGAGGGCGACGGGCGACGTCAAGGCGATCAGGAGGACGACGAGGGGCAGTAGCGAGGCGAGCGAGAGCGTGGAGGCTTAGGTCGACCAGCAGCGTAGGGGAACCATATGACACCCAGCTCGCCTTGTACCATTTGTGCCAACCCCAGATGGGACGGCACAACGTCGTCCACGAATTCCAGGTACCTATTTACAGCTAGGTGAACTGAGGCTAACACATGAAAGGAGACAAGCCCAATTCGGCACCGCCCGGTCTGGGAGTGAACCCCCGACCCCTCGTGTGTGAGACGAGAGCTCCACCTACGAGGCTACGGGCTGTGGTGAACGGCCGGCAGTCGGGTCAGGGATACCCAGGGTGACGCGGAACCGGGCGGCAACAAAGGCCGGGGAACGGCGGCCCACAGGCCCAATGTGGCGGGAGACCATCGGCCACACCGACGGAAGGGAAGCAGAGGCCACAGCCGCCGCCGAGGAACCAGGGCCATGGAGCAGCACAACCACCAGGGCCAGACACGGGCCACACAGAGCAGGGAGGTAGGCCGTAGAGGACACAAAGAGCGAGTGGCGCAAGCAGGACATGTGGCTCACCAAGCACGGGGAGCGACAACCAAGGCGAAAGCAAAGCAGCCGACCAGCACGAGAAGAACACACACCAGAATCAGCACGTCGAAGGTGTAAGTGGAGAGAATGTCCAAGAAGAACCAGGGAAGGAGCATGGGGAAACAGGAACACACATGCAAACAGGAATCTGTACTCACCCTAAACCGGGAGCACAGAGGTAGGTGAGGAGGGCGGCCGAGGCGGAAGAGCACCAGCAGAACCTGCAAAGATGGAGAAAGTGTTAACCACCACTCAACATCTCACATGCAGGGCCTATAACACCAGGAAAGTGTATACACCAATATAGTATCAGGCAACAATATGACACAAAAAAGGGTCAACAGTGAAAGCCAACTATAACCGCAAATTTGCGGGCCAATGGAGGTAGATCCTTACCGACACAAACCCCCCACATCGCCACGCGACCCCCCAGCGATCTCCGCAAATTTGCGGGGAGCCGAAATGTCCCAGAGGACCGAATCGAGCACACCGCAAATTTGCGGGACCGGCCGAGATGGTCCGGTGCCGAAAAGCGAGAGGAGCGTCTAGGAAAACCAAAAAAGGCCCGCAACAAGCGTCAACTCCTTATGAACTCCAAGCGACGATGACCGTGACCATCTAGCTGAGCAGTGTCTTCCTTGATAATATCCTGACTCGACCAGTCAAGGGAGAGGCAAGGAAGACACACCAGGGGAGAGGAGGCACATCCCCTGGGAACCACCCAACCCACAGAGATAGAGCAAAGCCCATGAGGAGAAGTGGCAGGGTGGGTGGTTTGGCACAACAGGGGCCCCCGTGGGGTACCCCAGGATTGGGCAAAAGTTATGAAAGGATGGAGGTGAAAACAGGAAGGGAACACAAAAAACCAGTAATGAAACTGGTGAGAAAAAGGGTGGCCTAGCCGCGAGTAGAGAATGTGTCAGGGGCGAAAAACCCTGTGGAGTGAGGGAGAGGCCCCCGTGGGGTACCTCTGGGTATCACGAACCACTAAGCGCCCAGGCCCTTGAGACACAGTGAAGGCTCGAAAGGGGGGACTCGGGAATAACGCTAGTTATGCGGCTGACACAAACACTACAAACAGCACCGCCACCACGAAAGCTCAGGTTGTGAACCAACTGTACACCTAGGCTATGAAAAAATGAGAACTCATAAGGGCATAGCAATTCCTGAATGATAAACAAGCTAGGCTAATGGAAGCTAAAAGCTAAACTATGCCCAGACTAACAGGAAAAAAGAATATGAAAAGAGAAAGAATGAAAACATATAGACGGGGAACGCCAAGCGCCCCCGTACCTTCGGTAGCTATTTCCACACGCGTCTCCATTAAACACACTGAGGAGCCCATTTAGGTGTGTCCTAGATCACGTAACATCTGTCTAGCAAAAAGAAGGCCAGAAAAGCCGAAACGAACCTAAAACAGGGTGAATTGAAGGAGCACAACAAAAGCGGACTCAATCAATGGAGGCGCGTGAAAAAATGATAACAAGAGAGGGTCGCTCATGCGCACGTTCGACAGTGATCTGCACATGACGGAACACGGGATGGGCCTTAAGCGGTAACTAAGGTAAACCCCTTTTTCTTCTCTTCTATGCTTTTTTCACCTTCGGTGGTAGTTTTGGTTAATGTACAACGTCTCCTAGAGCAAGATAAGGAGTAGACTCTAGACGTTTTCTTTTTAACCGCGGTTGGAATGACGACATAGCAGTCAAAATAGACAAGTCGTCATTGCAATTAGGTTAATAGCCTTGACGTTGGATTTGCCAAGACTACTAACAAATAGAGCACCAGCTACCAGGTCAACCAGCAAACCATAACACCTAAAGATCAGGTGCGGGACCTGGGATTCACAATGAGTTCGGACGGAACCTTCTAACATATCAACCTCATCACCGAAACTGCCAGAAAACTAACAGGGTGGATACTAAG
>JBAKBP010007529.1:0-99010 GCA_037953745.1 Lithodes maja
GGAGATGAGATTACAGATTGTGTGGAAGACGCCCATCCTGATGATAATGTTCTTGAACTTCTCTTGTTTCCAGATAACTTCGGCAGCTTTGGCATAGAGTGCTTGATCAAACACGCACACAATCTTGTTAAGCTGTAAGGACTGCATGATAGCATGCGTTTGTTCCAAGATTTCATTAACGGTGGACATTTCTGTTGCGGGAGCATTGATAGTGGGCAGGTAGCTTACAGTGTCCTGAACCACTGCAATGTCTCTGCGCATTTTGATGTTGAACCCAGTCCAACTGCTGATGGACTGGTCCTCATGGTCTGACATTCGAGTAAGAAGCCAGATATGGTTCTTTGTCTTTGAATCCTGGACTTCCTTGGTAGTGTCGACATACGCAGTCTCAATCCTAGGTGGCCCTGCCCGCCGCCCAACATTGTATATTGGCAGCATTGATGATGTCTGAGTGATGCTTCTTATCTTGGACTTGGTAATCTCTGGCAGGACTTTCTCTGGCACAGAGCCTGCAACCTTGGACTGGACAGCAATGCCATTGACTCTATGAGAAGTACCTGCTCCACTTAGGGTCTCTTCAAGTCGGTCAATGTTATCCCAGGCCAGGGTTGTGAACACACCAGGGTAGATGTTTGCTGGCAGTGGAATGTCATCCTTTGAGCATTCCAGCTTCTGGATACAAAGGGCTGTATCGATCTCCTCAAACATTGAGTAAGACACACAGTGACCAAGACGATTCAGAGTTCGGATCAGTTCTGTGTTTCCTGTCAAAGACTTTACAGCATTGGTCAGCAGTACGTGCTTGGGTGGTTTTGTCTTGCCACTGGTAACAGCAAAGACCAAGTCACTGCCAAAGGAAGTGGCAAGACGTTGAGCTCTTTCAGAGGGAGTTTCACACTCACACTCTCCTGTCAGCAGGGTGTGCAGGAATTGAGTGACTGCTGCAGGAATGACATTCTGATCTGTATCGGGAGGCCATGGCTGACTCACATCTTGTTTATTGATCTCATTCCTCAGCTGCATTCCTGCTTTGGTTAAGACATCTTCAGAGTTAGCTGCTCTTGCTTCTTGCAGGTCTTTTGCCATTTTGTGTGCTTGCCGGGCAAGGTCGTCCATTGAGAGGCTGCGTGGATAGATTAGAAGCTTTCCTTTCTCATCTGGGACAAAGCGTAGTGATTCTCCAAACTCGGTTTCAATCTTTCGGCGAACATGTTTCTTTGTCGCTGGTTTCAGTTGGATAATACCACGGGACATCATGGATCTCTCAAGCCTAGATGTGAGGTTTGTCATAGGCAGTACCTCTGGGTTGGGGAATAATTTGGTCCTTATATACAAGCAGAGTTCCTCGAGGGCTTCTGTCTCAACCTCTTCGTAGCGTGCTTCCTCGCTTTCTTCCTGATTTTCACCTGCACCCGACCTGGCGGCCGCTGGGAAATCATCTTTTGTGAAGAGTTTGTAGCACGACTTGTGGTAGTGACCCTCTGCAGCAACAAGGTCTCTGCTAACTAAACCAAGGATTCTCTGGTTGAGTTTCCTTATTGCTGCTCTGCGAATCTTCTCATCTGCTCGTAGCTCAACACACTGTATGAGTGGCTCCCTTGTCTTTGTTGTTTTTATGTACTTGCTTGACTTCTCGCAGAAGATACATCCTTTGGCATACACCCTGCTAGTACTAGGGGCATCCCTTGATGCCCTCCTCCTGGGGTCGACGCTTGCTGATTCTATCTTGACACCCTTGGCAAGGATAGAATCCAGTGACTTCTTCATTGTAAAGAGACTACGACATTTACGGTGATAATGTATGTGTGGTATTCCTCCTTCTTCAAGGCCCTTGGCTGCTTCCAGGACTGGATCATGCTGCCTGATTTCTGCAGCCCTGAGCAATGTGTTCCAGGAGTCCAAATCCTGTGGTGACACCAGAGCATCGCTGTCATCATCAGAGCAGTGGATGATACAGTCGATCCGTGCTCTCTTCCTCGCAGATGGTTCCATCCTGCCGTCAAACAGTCGACACACACCTGCAAAAAATATCACCATTAAACCATGAACAAACAAACACATTACATGGAAACCACTCTACATATGTTTGCTCCTTCCAATAATAAATTATCCCCAAAATATAACCAAAAATCCCCAAATATGAAATAAACCCCTAAATATGGAGAAACTTGAAATACACATCGGAATAATTCTTGTAGAGAATCAAATAAGCTACAAGAGCTGTTAGAATATATTTGTCAATGTTCCCCATATTTAAGGATTTATTCTAGATTTAGAGGAAAATACCCAAAATATAGAGTATATTCCGAAATATGAGGAAATTTGAAAAATACCTAGGAACAACTCTGGTAGAGAATATAATTCTACATAGGTGTTCAAAGTTTCGCGATGATTGTGTGATGGATTTTAAAGAAAATGAGGAAAACGCCGAGCGTCACGCTAAAAATCTTTATTTTTGGGTAGCGCCCCTTTTGCATCAAAAAAATTAGACTAAGCTACCAGTGCGAGAAGGCTATCATATCTTAATGTACTTACAGTCACTCTATAAACATTTTAGTACCATTCGTGTTTAGTCACCCCAGGTGGTACCGATATCTGGCCTGGCTCATGGACTATTATACGTGCTTGTATTTTTGGCTTGGAATCCTCATTTGGTGACTATTATTATCTATCTATTTGAGGCATATTTCCTGAAATAAGTCTTGCAATTGACGAGGATGGGTGTGAATGGGATCTGCCGTGTGTGGGCCTGTCAGCTCTGCAGACTAGTTATATATGTTCATTTATGGAAGTATTTAAAGTAGGCCTAGGCCTAGCCCAATCAGGGAGAACATGTTAGTCTCTATTTATAGCCTACTTGGTGTTGTAGCTACAGAGTAGCAGAGTAGACGTGTGCCGCCTGAGCTCTGCCTCCCATGTTACAAAGACTGTTCTATCGAAACCTTTAATTGCTATTGGGATGGCTCCTGACGTAAAGTGTTATAAATGCGATAAAACTGATGGGGAGAGAGAGAAGTTAAAGTGGATTGGATGCTCAACTTGCAAAAACTGGGCCCATATCAAATGTGAACACTTGATTGGCATAAAGACTGAAAACATAGCGCACATAAACTATGTCTGTGATCCATGTAAGACAAAGCTTGGAGTGTTAACTTCATTTAAGAATGAAATGGAAAACATAAAGAAAGAAATGATGAAAGAATTGATTGAATTCAAAGAAACGATGACCCAAGGTTTTGATGTAATGAGCGATAAACTAAAAAACATCAGGAGTGAATTAAATGATAAGATAACCCAAGGACTAGATGGTATAACTCAAGAACTTTCAACTCAATTGAAAGTAGTGAAGATGGAGATGCAAGGAGTCACTAGTGGTATGGGAAATGTTGTTGATGCTATAAGCGCTGACCCCGCGCAAACGTCAGCGGTTTCTGACTCGCCTGGGTGGTCGGATGTGGTGGCGGGGAGAAGAAAGAAGAAAGAAAAGAAGAATCTACTCGTTCTGAAGGCGACGGATGAGAATGAAAAGGCAACTGACAAGAGGGGAGAAATTTCTCAGGCGCTAGAGGGGATTAAAATTCACGATACGAAGTTTACCCCTAAAGGGAACATGGTGATGAATTTTGGCACTGTGGATATGCTGAATGATGCAGTTAAAAAGTTGGGAGAGGTGCCGGCAGTTACTACAAGGAGTGTGAAAAAATTAAAACCAAAAGTGATGATTTGCAATGTTCATCATGAAGAGTCCAAGAGTGAGATAATTGATACATTAATTGCAAGGAATGATTTTCTGGGTTCGATTGATGATATTAAAGGAAAGATTGCCATGATTTTTGATAAACCAGCTGCTGGAGGTACAGTCCATTATATCCTGAAATGTGAGCCTGAAGTCCGTGCGGCTCTCTACAAATATAAAGACAAGGTGCAACTTCAATGGGGAATATATAATATAAGAGACAGGTACCATGCATTGGCTTGTTTCTATTGCCAGAGATTTGGGCATGCAGAAAATAAGTGTGCTGCTAAACTAAACAGTGATGTGCCTGTTTGTTTTAAATGTGCTGGAACACATAGGTCGAAGGATTGTAATGCGACTGTGAGAAAGTGCATAAATTGTATGAGATACGGGAAACAAGACATGTATCATTCATCATCAGATACCCGGTGCCCGGTCTTTTCGAGTGAGATAGTCAAGGTGAGAGACCTAACTGATCATGGAATCTAGTGCTTTAATAAAGATAAAGGGGGGACTGATAAACATTCAATCAGTGGGAAATAAAACCTTTGAAATTCGAGACTTAATTAATGAGGCAAAATATGATGTACTAGCGGTAACTGAAACATGGCTGAGTGAATACGATACTGCTAAAATACTTGAAATGACTCATTTAACGCATACCTTCTTGCACAATCCACGAAGAGGGAAGGGAGGTGGTGGTGTGGGAATTTTTCTTACAAACACGTTTAAGAAGACGAAAATATGTAAATCTGCAAGGTTCGGTAGTTTTGAACATATACAGGTGGGCTGTGAGATTGGAGGCTGGAAATGTACTTTTATTGTTGTTTATAGACCCCCAAATTTAAGTGTCAGTACATTTATTGATGATTTTAGATTATATTTGGAAACAATTGATATGGTTAGTACGAATACATTCGTCTTTGGTGACTTTAATCTGTGGGTGGATGTTCCGAATGATTACTATGCTACTATCTTTATAGAATTTATGGAGTCTTTCCACTTGATAAATAAAGTGCATACTGCAACTTCAAGAGGTGGTCATGCATTAGACTTGGTTTTTATGAATAGAGAAAGCGATATGATAAATGAGCTGTATGTTGAAGATGTGTTGTATTTCGCCGGTCCATAAACTACTTACTTTTAACATGCCGTTTGTAAGTAAACCTAGACAATCTTAAGACAATAAAGTGTAGGTCAAAAAGAAAATTTGAGCCACAACTACTAATATCGACTGTTGCGAATGAAATACTAATTAAGAAAAGAGAACACTGTGCTCACGGTGAATTAATAGATGACTGTACGTCATGTTTCACTAATCTGTATAACAGCATTGCTAGAGAAAAATACAAAGATATGTGCCCCATTATTGAAAAGAAAATAGTAATAGTTGATAGTGCGCCGTGGTTTAATGCTGATATTCAAAGAGCAAAAAAGTCCAAGAAGAAATATGAGAGGCTATGGAGACGTCTACGAACCGAAGAGGCAAGAGATAACTATAAAAGAGCTCGGAATATAGAAAACAGGCTCATTGTGCTTAGAAAACGTGAATACTATATGAATAAAGCAAAAGAAGCTGGATCTGACATGAATAAGCTGTATGTGGTACTTGACAACTTGACGGGAAACAAGAAGAAAAATAAGTTACCAGAAGGGATTCCGGATATGACATTGGCGAATGATTTTTCTGACTTTTTTTTGTGATAAAATTAATGCCATTGTTGGAAATTTTGGAGTAGTCGAGACTCAAGACGTTGTTGTAGCTGAGCCTACTGTGACTAAGTTAACAGAATTTACTATGACGGATCTGAATACAGTTAAATCCATAGTTATGAAAGCAAAACTTACCCATTGTAGTAATGATCCTATACCGATATGTGAAATAGTAAACAGTAAAAATTTTAAGTTTTCTGAACATATATGTTGACATAATAAACTGTAGCATTGCAAATAATGTATTTCCATCGTCTGAAAAGAATGCGATTGTGAAGCCTATTATTAAAGGGAGCCTTGATTCTCAATGCTTGAGCTCTTTTAGGCCTGTTTCCAATTTAACATTTCTATCAAAAATTAATGAAAATGTAATTCTGGGTCAGTTATGGGATCACTTGAGTTTAGTGAAGGCTCTCCCAGACAACCAGTCCGCATATTGAAGACTTTACTCTACGGAAACCACGATGTGCTCTGTGATTAATGATTTACTCGTGCAAATGGACAATGCGAAGTGTGGAATCTTAATTTTGTTGGACTTGAGTGCTGCGTTCGATACAGTGGTGCATAGCTTACTAATAGAAGACTGTAAAGCTATTGGTATTGATGGTAATGCGCTGGAATACCTTCAAAGTTACCTTACTAACAGAACTTATTGTGTGCAAATAAGTGATAAATTCTCAGAGATGAAGCATCTAGAGAGGGGCGTCCCTCAAGGAGTGTTCTTGGACCAATTCTATTCTGTATATATACAATTGCACTATCTAGCATATTAATGAAACATGGAGTGAAATTCAAGCTGTTTGCGGATGACACCCAATTCTATCTGGCACTAAGTGACGTGGTGAATGTTGAGGAGAAGATTAGTGGTTTACTAAAAGACATTGGGAAGTGGATGGAGTCAAAGCAACTGAAATTAAATGAAAATAAAACTGAATGCCTATTAGTAGGCAGACGGGTGAACCTTGAGAGACTGGGCGTGCAAAGCCTCAATATCAATGATAGTGTGATGACTGTGAGTAGTGTGGTGAAGGATTTGGGAGTCTTGGTTGATAGTGAACTGTCATTTAAAAACCAGATTAATCAAACAGTGCGAATCTCTGCCTATCATCTGAGGAATATTGCTTTTGTGAGAAAATATCTGGATATTAATACAACCAAAATGTTGATCCACAATCATGTAATTAGTAAATTAGACTATTGTAATTCTCTATATTATCGACTACCAAATTACTTGCTACGAAAACTACAACTTATAATGAATAGAGCAGCAAGATTAATAAAGAGTTTACCATTCCGTGCGAGTATAACGCCGGCATTAATTGACCTGCATTGGCTGCCGGTGAAAGCGAGGATCATATTCAAACTGTGTGTTATAGTGTATCAAGCTTTGAACTTTGGAAAGCCGGAATATGTGCGAGACTTATTGGAAGACTTCAATGTTGACTTCAATATGATGCTGAGACATGGCAACGTGCTGCATCAATTGAATGAGCCACGGTGCAATCATGAATTTGGATTTAGGGCCTTCGAAAAGAGTGCACCGAGACTTTATAATAATCTACCAGTTAATGTGAAAAGGTGTGCGAACATAAAGGCCTTTAAAAAGTCACTAAAAACACATTTGTTCAGGGAGTGTTATGACTTAGAAGATGGCACTGTGAGACAAGACTACAAGTGCTAGATGGTTTAACCCTTCCTACCCGGGCAGCCTTTGTTAAGGACGGAGGCTGTATCCGGGCGATCTGGCTGAAAACACAACAAAAGTAAACTAAGGCTAATCTCGCTTAATATACTACCTACAATAATCAAACAGATGTCAAAATGGGCGCCTTACCTTCCCGTGTAGAATGGCGTTGAGTAGAGCATTTTAGCTCAAGTAGTTCAGGAGTTATGATGATGGAAGTGGAGGTAACTTTTGCCGCGTATTTACCTCGACGCGTCCGAACGCTCACCCGCGGCCCAGGCTACGACGAACGTTTTGACTCGTCGCTCTACCTTGAATTATGGCGGGAAGCGATTTTTTAGTGTTTTATTGTTTATTATGCCATATATTATTGTTATTATGATATTTTCACTCAATAAATATATTTTTCTGAAGTAATTTGTGTCTCTGTCACTTATACTTAAGTTTTATTGTTATTATTATAGTAGTTATGATTATTTATACAGGACTATGGCATTTTCACTTCTTTATTGTTAGGAATATATATTTTAGTGTCACTTTCACTTGTTCATATTGTTCTGAAGGCACTTATTATTACTTATGTGTGTCTCTTTCACTTAGACTTAGTTTTATAGTCATTATTATAGTAGTTATGATTATTTATACTGGACTATGGTAATTGATAGTGTAATTTTCACTTCTTTATTGTTAGGAATATATATTTTAGTGTCACTTTCACTTGTTCATATTGTTCTGAAGGCACTTATTATTACTTATGTGTCTCTTTCACTTATACTTAGTTATATTATTATTATTGAGTGTCACTATCACTGTCACTTACACTTCAATAGTTTGCCAGAGTGTGGAAATCATTGAAGCAGGTGCCGGCACACAGTCCCACCTGACACTCGAGGCATTGCCAAGTGGTTTTTGTGGGTTTGCTTGGTCGTCGAGTTGTGCGGGTGCACACATAGCACCTCTTCTGCATCCTTATTCGGCTGTTAGGACCCTGGAAAGGAAGGGCGACGAGCTGGTGCTTTCTGATGAAGTCGGCACACCCTATTCTGTCCATCATGCCTGGTCCTTGTAGTGGCCTCCCTGGTGTACCCGCATGTTTTACCAGGAGCTCATGTATCAGCTGCTTTTGGAAGGTCCGCAGGCTCTTGTACTTGATGACTGGACACCTCAAACGGTAGATGTTGTACGCGTTGAGGACAGACATATCTACTGTATGCAGGACAAACTTCTTGTACCACCTGCAAGATGTTCGCAGGCAGTCTATGAAGCCCATCTGCATGTCGGACTTGTCGACGAGGCGCATGTTCAGGTTATAGTCCAGAACAGCAGCTGGTTTCGTGATAGGGTTCTTCGTTTTTCGGTCCACCTTCCCTGTGGGGACCATCTCTGCTTTGTGGCATGTGGTGAGGAGGTTGACCTTGCGCTGGTCATGCCAGTGGATGGAGAGGATGGGGCCACTCTTCTTATGGAAGATGTCCGTCTTCTTAGTTTTGGTTGGGTAGGCTGGCATGCCCTTCCTCTTCCCCTTCACTGTGCCGACAGTTCCGGTCTTGCGGTCATGGAGGTACTTGGCGAGGATAGGCGACGTGTAATAATTGTCAGTATAGAGGACGTGGTTGTCATGGAAGTACCTCTCCATCATCCTCTTTACCACAGCGCCGCCAAAACCAATGAGGGGGTCAATCTGGACTTCACCACCCTTGCCGCTGTAGACTATAAAGTCGAGCACATATCCCGTCTTGCAGTCGCAGAGGACGAAGAGCTTGATGCCGAAGCGGTGTCTCTTTGACGGGATATACTGTCGGAAGTGCAGCCTACCACGGAACAGGACCAGAGACTCGTCGATGCACAGCTTCTGAAATGGAATCAGGTAGGTGGAAAACCGATGACGTATCATGTCATACAGTTGCCTGATCTTCCAGAGTGTGTCGGGCTCGTGGACATGCATGTTATTAGTCAGGTGGAAATATGAGAGGATGTCGAAGTACCTATCCCTTGACATGAATTTGCCAAATGCTGGAGTCGTTGTGAGGTCGCCAGTTATCCAGTAGTCGGCCAGAACGTGCTTCTTTATGTGTGTCATCAGCATTGTGAGTGCCAAGAACACATATAATTCTGCCACAGTGAGAGCTCTCCATGCCACCATCTTTGCACTTGTCTTCCTGCCAAGAAAGTTTGAACATATAGCCTGGTGGTGATTTGTCTCTTTGACAAGGTATTCCATGACTTCATTGTCGTAGAAGCCACAGAAAAGTTCACTGGGGGTGGCATTTGGGCCACAGGGATATGCTGGTGACACCCCAGAACCCTGTTGTACCTCGTCAAAGGCAGGAAAATCTGGCACAAAATCCGCCCCATCTGACCACACAAACATTTCAGCAGGTCGAGGACGAGGACGTGGAGTTGCAGCAGGCACACGCCCTGGACGCCCTGGCACACGCCCTTGGCCATGCGGATGCCCAGGCGGACGCCCTGCACGCCCAAGCCCAGGGGCAGCGGCGTCGGCAGGCCGACCACGTCCACGACCTCGAGGTCCTTTGACTCTTCTTGTCGGGCCTCGCTCTTCCTCTTCCTCTTCGTTTTCCTCTTCCTCAGGCGACGTCAGGTCATCTGGGGCAATGTTGGGGTCGTCAGCATCCTCTTCAGGAGACAACTCTGGTGAAGAATAGACCGGGCGTCGGCGGCGTGGGGCTGCGGGAGGTTGAGCAATGGGAGCCTCGGCCTCGGGAGTTGGGCTCCTTTTGCGGCTAGCCGGGGACTTTTCCGCAGGAAATAATGACCTACGATGCGGGGCCTGTGGTGACACACTGCGGGAGGCCAATGGCGCACTTGCAGAGGCCCTTTGGTCATCTTGAGGGACAGATGAAGCTGAGGGCTGTGGGTGGCCCTCCCGGCGTCCCGGGTCGAGGCGTCGTGACAAAGGAATGCGGGTGGTTGCTAGGCCTGGGTCGGCGTCACTCTCACTATCTACGCCTTCCCTCACTTTTTCTGCATCCCTGCGTGCTTTCTTGGCTGCACTTTTCACTAAAGACTTCTTATAGAAGTATTTACCCACTTTCAAGGGCGTACGGGCAGGCAAAGGGGAAGGTCCTGGCGTAGGGCTAGGGCTAGGCCTACCCGGACCTACGAAACTAGGCGAAGGGGTTGGCTCTAGCACACTTGGTACTTCAATAGCACCTTCCTCCACCACTTCCACATCAGGATCATCACTACTATCACCCCCCTCAAATAAATCCACATTGTCATCAGCACCAAATCCCACAAAATCGTCAATTTCGCTCCCACTTCTACTCTGAATATAGAGGTTTTTGTCCACAGAGCTTTCACCACTGCTCAAATCCTGGTTGAAAAGTGCACGTTGTATTGCACTGTCACTTAGCAAACGTTTCACTTTCCTTACTTTCCTTTTCTTCTCGGTTGGCAGAGGTGTAGATGTTGCAAGCGGGGTAGCACTGGGACGCGCGGGAGATTGCACAGTATCGGACGCGTCGGAATTCATTTTTTTGCTGTAGCTCTCAATGGCGGCAACGTAGGAACCGATAAGAGTGGTAGTTGAGGCTTGGTGGCGCTACGATCGCCCACGCAAAGTAAAATTTGCCCGCGCGAATTTTAAAGCACGCTTTCAAGCAAATGCCTTACAAAAGGCATACCGGGTTGCGGCCCTTCAGCCGCGCTGTCCTTACCTAAGGCAGCCCGTGTAGGAAGGGTTAAAGGGCAGCTGCGACGAGCGTCACATCTAGTGACGGAGCGCGGCTGAGAAACTCAATAACCAAGTAACAAGTAAGTACTTTAGTAGGGTAGGTTAGGCCTATATTTTTTAATCCAATAGGCCTAGCCTATGTTAAAATAGCCAACAATAGGGCACCTAGGTTAACAAGTCCCAGATATTGAAAGAAAAAGTGGTAAAAATTGAAGAGACCTTGGACAGCCTTTTTACCTAACCTAACAAAACATAGGCTAACTATAGGCCTAACCTAGGCCTAGTTAAAAGGCTGTGCGAGGTCTCTTCAATTTTTACCATTTTTCTTTCAATATCTGGGACTTGTTAACCTAGGTACCGGTACCCTATTGTTGGCGAATAAAATCTGATGAAGCGGTCTTATGGACCTATCCATATGGAAGCATACAACAGGAGTTGTGATTAGAGGATACAATATTATATAACGGGTACCTATGTACCGGGTATGTAAGAATTGCAATAAATTATGTGAAATATATTGTTCATTCTTTATGCGGTACCTATAATTGTCCAAGCATCATATATTTAGTCATTTATAAAAGTAAACCTGCCTACTAGACTTTCTGTTTTTGGTACCGTATAGTACTGTAGACAGGGCAGGTGTCAATTTGATGCAGAATAAGTATTGAAAATAAATGGTTTTCTATATTAGCCTAGCCAAAGGGGGTGATCACATTACTATTAACTTGAAACCCGAAACTTTATGATATTGCTGCACTGCCACTGAATGGTACTGGATTAAAACCTGGCACTTTTCATGTAGCAGAACTGTACAGTATAAAACTTGAGGCAAATTGGTGCAGCTGTGGTAAATAACCCATAAAGTTACTAAAGTATACAGTACTCGGTACCTACTAAGTGATCTGTATAGGATTCACTATTCTGAACTTATACATACAGGTATTTGTTTTTGAGGGAATACATAAGAGTTGAGACAGGCGAAGCCAGGGTCAAATTGGTGACCAGGCTACGGTAAGATTAGGAGTAGTGGGCGTACCACTACCCGACATACAGCATAAATCATCTATAAAACATTAACCTAACTTAACCTAGTACTACATGAATACTAGGTTAGGTTTGGTTAGGTTAATGTTTTATAGAGGAGTTATGCTGTACCGGTATGTTGGTAGCGGTACGCCCACTACTCCTAATCTTACCCAGGCTACTGAACTGGAGCCACAGGCCTAGGCCTCTTCCAGAAAAAAACATCTGAGTATTAGGCTATGGTAATATTCAGTTGAGAAACTCTGCCTCATAAAGCTAAACTAACTCAACCCAATCCCACAATCGGATTGCTACAATACTATACTGTGCCCAACTTACCTAATGTAACTAACCTTACAGACCCCATGCTGGCAATATATAAGATGACAATTAATTCATGGGGTGGCTTAGGGGGGAAAAGCCCCCCTTCAACCTATTATTGTATCCCACGGCAGTCAAAATATAAAGGAGCGTGCGAGTAGTGTAAACAAGGAAGGCGATATGTTTGAATACTACCGTACATCCTTCCCCCAACTTTTAGAAGCCGATTTGCTTCGGCTGGCTTCTGAAATTTACGGGATAGTCCTATACTCAAAAGTAAGGAGTATCGTTAGGCTACACTACTTCAAAAAACCTATCATAGCCTAGGCCTATTCCAAATTTGTAGGTTAGGTTAACTTAGAAATTGCTTTCCCCATTAGCTAACCTAACCTTGGCTATATTAATTTGCCAACAATTTTGCATTGTTTAAAGAGTAGGCTACATGTTGATTAAATATGCAAGTCCCATGGAGATTAAAAAATACTATTTAGCCATGAAATCTTTTTCTATAATTAGGCTAGGATAGGTGACTATCCCTAGATGTCTAAAGCCGATGAGAACAATTGTGTGATCCAAACACTTTCCCTGTTAAATTTTTGGAAAAACTCGGAGAGTCGGACTGTCGGAGGTTACCTCGCTTGGATAGCTAGAATAGATTAGTTTTATTAGGCCTAGGTTACCATGGTTATTATAGGCCTAAACTAAATAATCCACTAGCCTCTCATGCCTAACCCATCGCCCAAAATCCAACCCTGGTAACCTCTTAACCCGGGAGCTGCCGGGAGACTCTTAAGAGTTCCCCCGGCGGACTGCGGGAAGACTCTTGAGAGTAAGTAAAATAAAAAATCAACTTTTGACATCGAAAAAAAAAAAAAAAATTATTTTTATTTTTTTATTTTTTTATTTTTGTTTGGCCCCTGGGCCATGCAAAATCTCAGTCCTCTACCTCCCCTCCTTCCCCACTTTCCTCCTCTCCTTCAGTTATCACCTATTTTCCCTATTATTCCCTTATTCTGAGGTATATTTTCGTGCTAACATTAGCGAGTTGCAAGCAGGGTGTTGTCATCACTGATGGCAAGCGAGTGCAAGAGAGAGAGAGAGAGTATCGATCGACTGTGTCTCAGTGGCCTTGGGGGAAATTGGCGGGAAAGCAGTTTGCCTCACCCATACATTATACAACTCGCGGGCTATATCTCCGATTTTGACCATCCAAACGCTGTTTTCACTCGTTTTATTGTTGTTTCAGGTTAATACCTTTATAATCAACCCATAGTAGGTGCATATGGATAATTATTAATGCTATTAATGGTACAATGAATATTTTAGTGACGGAAACACCTCAAATACGTCAGCACAGGGGGACGTTTTCAATTACCCCCATGCGCACTTGTTAGGTTAAGGTTAGGCTAGGCCTACCCTGTTTTCAGTAGTTTTAATATATCAAGATAATTACTTAACAATATAGGCCTAGGCTAAATTCTCATCAAAATTGCTCATAGCCTAGCCTATGTCCAATTTAAGCATTTCTTACTATGAAATGGAGGACTCAAAGCTTTACCTTTCCCATTTGGGAAGGGTCAGCCAGGGGATAGATAGCCTATGGCAATTTACAGCCCACCATCCTAGCTCTGGCCCTTTTTGAGTTAGAGATAGGCTAGGTTAGGTTAGATTTCACGATTTATGGCCATAGGCCTAGATCTACTTGGAACAGGTGAACAGGGAGGGCTAGGCTTGAATATAACAGAAAAGCTTGCTTGATATTATAACCAAGCCACTTTTCCAGAGAGCCAAGCACAACCCAATTATTCAGCGAAAATCCAGATCAGATCAGAATGATGTTGTTCGGGAAGTAATGCCTTAACAACGGCACTTCCCATACGGACCATACCACAACCCCATGGCTATTCCTAATTTCAAAAATTGATTGGTGGTTGAAGGGAAATTAGGCTAGAGAAATTCAATGGTCCTCTGGGGAATCACTAGGGCCTATGCTACCTTATTTTCGTCAATTGAGAATGTCCTAAATACAGAATAATAAGATTAATGCAATAAACCGAGTAAATAATACACCAGGGACCATCACTTTATTACGATCTTCTTCTTCTTCTTCTTATTGTTTAAATGTGCAGTTTGCTTGGAGGGTTGTGGTGTCTCCAGATTACTGCACAGGCGTTTTAGGAGGGGTGAAAAGAACAATTGTTAGTATAATAGGGGTTAGGAGAGATAGTAAAGGTGGATTTTATACTACTGTACTGTATATGGGGGGTAAGTTTGTCGTTGTCTTTTGAGGTCAGGGTGATTTAAGTCTAGGTGAGGGTGAGGTCAGAGATGATGATGATCAGTTGTAGTACAGTACAGTACTGCTCTATGTGCACTGTGTGATTCAAGTCAAGGTGAGGGTGAGGTCAGAGATGATGATGATGATGATCAGTGGTGGTATAGTACAGATTCAGTTGGATGGTAATTTTATATGCTTGTGATTTTGTTTGTTGTTCTGATGTAGGTTCCTAGGGCTGATGCGATGACATGTTTACTGTGCTGTGGTAGGTCTCCTCCACCTAGGATATGCTTGATGTTGAATGTTCCTCCTTGTTGGGTTACTACACTTCTGAGGTGGGTGCGGGCACCGTAATGTCTGTGGCAGTGGAGTAGATAATGCTCCACTGTCTCAGGTGTGAGGCAGTATGGGCAATTTTCATTTGCTTGCCGTCCCATCCTGTACATTTGCCCTCCCAGTCTGGTGTGTCCTGTTCTGAGGCGGAGAGCCGCGGTGTTTAAGGCTTTGTTCTTGTAGATGGAGTGTTTCCACACTGACCACTCTGACTTGATGTTACTGTATTGTGTGCCAGCTATGGTTATTTTCCACTCTTCCTTGAAGTCTTGGAGGACGTCTTCTCTGAGGATGTTTGTCCGGTCGGTTGTGGTGTAGGGTATGACTGTTGTTAGGTGGAAGGAGTGCATCCCTTTGGCTAGTCCATCCACTATTTCATTATGGAGGATGTCAATGTGGCTGGGTACCCATTGGAGGGATATTGTATATCCTTGAGAGTGGAGGGTGGTGAGGAGTTGGATCATAGGGTATACTATTTCCTTGTTTGTCTTGGTGTTATAGTTGATGGCTTGTATGGCACTTTTGGAGTCACAGCAAATGGTGTAGGCACTTACTGGGAGGGTGTTGATGATCTCAAGTGCACGGAGGAGTCCATAGAGCTCTGCTGTAAACACTGTGGTTTGTTTGGGTAGCTTCCATCCCATGGTAAGGTGAAATTTTGGGATCCATAATGCTGAAGACACAGATTTGCTGTTGTTATTACTGGTACTGATGCGTGATCCATCTGTGTATACGTGGGTGGAATTTTGGTGCTGGGTGTGGAGGACTTCGAGGAACTCTTGCTTGAGCTCAGCCGAGTTGTTTTTCTTGGTTGTTGAGTTGATGAGGTCTGTCTGGACTGTGGGTGGGATGTATTCCCATGGTGGGACTGGTGGTACCATGGGGGTTGAGTGGCAACCAAGGAATATGCGTGATTTTCTATGTATAATTTGCCCTACGCGCTCTCGGAAGGGTGCTTTATGGATGGGAGCTCCTTGAGGCTGTACTGGTACATTGCGGAGAGATGCAGAGAATGGGTGGGAAGGTGGGGCAGCATAGATTTTTGAGAAGTAGGTGGCACACTGTATATCCCTTCTGGTGTGGAGTGGGATTAGATTTGCTTCACACTGAAGGCTGGCCACCGGGGTTGATTTAACCCGGTAAGCGCTAAATAGACCTAGGGGCTAGGGTAGTTATTTGTGCATTTCTAGCCTTGAATTCTGACAGAATTCGTTATATTTACAATATAGACCATTATTTGTTTTCGGTATGCTTTTATTTTACATATATGATGTATATATGAACCTTCAAGAGTGCTAAAATAAGTGGGAAAAGCATTTGGGTGGTGAAAAACGAAGATATTGGCCACCCGGTCGTAATGTCAGGCGAGAGAGAGCTACAGTCAACCCTCCTCTCTCGCTGTCTGTGAGGTAACTGAGACGAGCGGGGCGGTGTGGGCTGGTGTCTGGGTGTTACATTTCGATCTTTTCTGCAACCCACTTGTGCTACATTATCGCGGGAGAGAAAAATAACCGATAAATGATGATAATAAGAGGGAAAATAGGTGATAATTGAGGAGGGGAGGGAGGGGGGAATAAGGTGGGGAAGGAGGGGAGGGGGGTGGGTGAGATTTACATGGATGAGTACTGGAGGGGAATTATCTCACCTAGAGACAAATTCTTTTGTTTTGATAGGCCCTTTTTTTTTTTTTTAAGCTTTTTTTATGGTCTTGCTTCCGTGAGGCCTATCGCGTTCCCTATAGGAAGCCTTCCGTGAGGCCTATCGCGCTTGCCGGGTTAAGGGCCCCCATTATGATCCTCATTGCTGAATTCTGTACCACCTCCAGTTTATGAAGATGGGTCGGTACGGCTGAGGCGAATGCTTGGGCACAGTAGTCAAGTTTACTTCTGATGTATGCTATGTAGAATGTTCGGAGGGTTGTGGCGTCTGCACCCCATGTTGTGCCTGCGATTGCTTTCATGATGTTCAGTCTTTGGTTGGTGTTGTATATCAGGTAGTCTATGTGGTCTTTCCAAGTGAGGAGTGGAGCATCAAAAATTACTCCGAGATATCTGTGGCTCTGTGTAGGAAGCAAATCTTCTCCATTAAGCGTGAATCTTGGAGGTCTGTAGTTTTTCTTTCTCGTGAAGATCTGGTATAGCGATTTGGTTGGGTTGATACTTAGTTTTGATTCATTAGTCCAGTTCCCTAGGATGTTGAGGGCGTCCTGAATCCTTTGTTCGGCTATTTGGGGATTATGGTCTGAGGCGTATATTGTTATGTCGTCGGCGTATTGTATTGTTTTTGCTGGGTTTATGTTTGGCATGTCCGACAGGTACGCGTCGAATAAGGGGGGGGCTGAGTGAGGATCCTTGTGGTAATCCTTTTTTTGTTGTTATGGTCTTAGACATCTGGCCTTGGATGAATACTTGGTTTGTTCTGTTGGAGAGGGAAGACTTTAACCATTGCAGCATGTGTCCTTTTATTCCCATTCTGGATAGTTTCAGCAGTAAGAGATCGTGGGGAACGGTGTCGAAAGCAGAGGAGAGATCTAAATATACTACGATACAGGTCTTTTGGCTTGAAAGGGCTGATAGTATTACCTGTTCCAGGTTAAGTACCTGGTCTAATGTAGAACAGGTAGGTCTGAAGCCGGCTTGTGAGGAGGGGATGAGGTTATTGTTTTCAAGGTGCCAGGAGAGTCTTGTCTGGACCATTCTTTCTGCCAGCTTGCTTATGCTAGGCAGAAGGCTGATTGGTCGGTACGATGATGACAGGCAGGGGTCCTTTCCTGGTTTAATGAAGGGCAGGATGATACCGTTTTTCCAGTCCTTGGGGACGTTGCCTTGTGTCCATGTTGTGTTGATAAGGTGAAGCAGTTGGGTGTGCATTGTTGGTGGTAGGTATTTGATAAACTCGTATGGTATGCGGTCATGTCCTGCTGTTTTGCCTGTTGGGAGGTGGGCTATTGCGGTTTGCATTTCAGAAGTGGTGAAGGGCTTGTTCATTTGTGTAGGACGATGTATAGCTATGGTGATCTCATTACTGATCCTGTTGGCTTCTTCTTGGTCATCTGGGGGTTCCTGGTGTTGGTTATTTTGTATGCGGGTAGCTATTGCATCGGCTCTGTCTTTGGGTAAAAGGCACATCTCTCCATCTATTGTGAAGGGGAATGATGGGAAGGAGGGTCGTCCTGTGATGCTGCGGAATCTATTCCAGACTTCTGAAATTGGGGTGTCATGGTTTATGTTGCTACAGTATTTTCTCCAGGAGGATTTGCAGGTTGATCGGATTGTTTTTGTGGCAAAAGCTGTAGTTTTTTTAACTTGGATCCAATTCAGCAGTGATTTAGACCTTCGTTGTTTTTGGATAGCCCTTCTTCGTGTCACTACAGCTCTGGAGCATTCCTCGGTCCACCAGGGTCTCAGAATTTTGTTGGATGGGAGTCCTGACGTGAGTTTGAAGTGTTGTGAGGCTGCTGTATCTATTGCTTCGGTCATTTTTGTATGCATGACGTTGGGTCTGTATGGTTGCCATCTGGATTTTGTACAGTATTTTCCCAGGTCTTCCAGTTGAACTTTGGGGGGATACGCCATTTGGGTAGGGTAATGGGGTATATAGGTGGGCTGAAGTTTGTGAACTCTATGTGTAGGGGCCGGTGGTCTGTGCCCAGGTCTGGCCCTACTTTGGATCTTACCTCTGGGGAAAGGATTCCCGAGCCAAGGCATATGTCGATGGTGGAGCTGTAGTTCGTTTGTAGGTTGAAGTATGTTGGGATGAAAGGTTCTGATAGTAGGCTATAGTTGCTGTTTTGGATGTAGCTAAATATGTCGTTCCCTGCTGTATTGGCTGTGCCTCTGCTCCAGGAGGGGTGGTTGGCATTTAGGTCGCCTATCACCATGAAGGGTGTGGGTACTTGTTGGATATAATGAGTCAGCTCCTGATGTGATATAGAACCCCTGGATTATATGTTCCAATGATGGATAGTTGTGTTTTTTTATATGGGAATGAGACAGCTAGGATTTCTAGTGTTCCATTAGGGAATGGCCTGAGTTTTATTTCTTTTGCGGAGAGTTCGTGTTTGGTTAGCAGCAAGATTCCTCCTCCTGGTCTCCCTACTCTGTCTTTCCTTATGCTGATGTAGGGTTTAAGGTTGGGTTTATACTTGTCAGTTAGCCAGGTTTCTGTTATAATTGCTACATGTGGGGATTTTGTTCTTAAGTATTTTTTTAGTTCTGACAATGATGTTTTAAGGCACTTGGTGTTCCATGTCATTACTTGGAGTGGAGCCATAGTTACTAACATTTTTTTGTTGGTGTTTCTGAGGTTTCTGTGGCGGTTATCCTGAGGTGGTGATGATGGATGTTTGGTCTGGGTATGGGTGGTGTTGTTTTTTTTTTTTTTTTTGGGTGCTGAAAATCTGCCGTTTTGATGGTGGGGTTTGGTTGGCCTTGGCTTTTACTGTCGCTTGTATTTGTTTGTGTTTTGTTACTTTCATTTAGGCTATTTTCGGTTGGGATGCTCTTGAGTTGGCTGGTATTCCCAGTACTGGTACCAGTTTCAGTTATTATTTGTTGTTGTTGTTCCGTGGGCTGTTGCTCTGTTGAGTTGACTTGGGTCATCGTGCACTCTGGTGACTCTGGTGATGGTTGTGGGGTGGGTGAAGCTGTATGGGCTGATGTATTTGGTGCCAGTACTGGTGGTGCTGTGGTATCGGTAGTTGTATCTACCGGTACTGGAGGTGTTGTGCAACTTGTGCTAGTTGCATCTACCGTTACTGGTGGTGGTGTGATAGCTGTAGCTACTGGTGCTGGTGGTGTTGTGGCTGTTTCAGTTGTAGCCTCCAGTATTGATGGTGCTGTGACTGTTGTAGCTACTGGTACTGTAGGTGTTGTGATAGTTGTGGTTGCAGGTGGTGTCGGTGTTGATGATGTTGGTATAGTTATGGCTGTAGTATGTGATGAGTGTGGTAGGGGGGGTTTTGGGCCTGGTGGAGGGACTTGGCAAGGCATTTGTGGGGGGTCTGGTTGTTGTGAGGGTGGCGGTATGGTTATGTTGGTGGAAGATGGTCCACCTTCTGTATCAGTGCGATTATTTTTTGTTTGTACAGCATGTTGGAGGTTGGTGATTAAAATGCCCCAGAACAAGAAGCCCACCACAGAAGCCACGAGCGAACACCGCACAGAAACACCCGGAAGAAAGGTCCACAGAACGAAAGGACCAGCTGACCGAGCCAGCCAATTCAGACAGGCCCAAGCCCGCAGGGCTAAACAGCTTTTGGCTGCACCCAGTTTTCCTTTTTCTAAACTGACCAAATGAAATGCTAGGTTTTTCCAGGTTAAATAGGAATGGGAATTATCCCCAGGCTACCTTTAGGATCAACCTTTCCTGGTACCTGGCGCGGGGTACGAACCTCTGAAGGGAATTTAACCCCCCTAAAAACCCACAGGTTTTGAGATGCCTTGGGTGGGGTTCGAACCCTGGTTAGTGACGCACCACCATCACCACCAGGCCCGCGCGCTAACCCACTGTACTACCACGGACGTACAAAAGTATAGCAACCTTAGTCCGATTTTTAAGAACCATGGTGATGGTCTCTCGAGATGAGTTTATTGGACTTGCCATCTACGACTATTTTCGAACCACGGTGATAGTCTCTCGAGACGAGTTTATTGGACTTACCATCTACGACTATTTTACGCTATACCTGACGTCAACTCGGGTTAGTATTATTGTGGGTGCGGGACATTTTCGAGGGCATTACACCACATTCCTTTTTAGTTAGGCTAGTCCCTAGCCTCGTAAGGTCGTAGGGTATCGTAGCCTTTTTACCTTAGCCATCTCAATTCTTGGTATAGGGTTCGCGTGACGGGTGCTCCACGTAGCTACCTGGTCACGTTCCCTAGCTGCCACCAATGAAATGCTGGGTGTGAAGGGAATTCATGGTCTCCTGAAATATCCCCAGGCTACCTTTAGGATCAACTTTTCCTGGTACCTGGCGCGGGGTACGAACCTCTGAAGGGAATTTAACCCCCCTAAAAACCCACAGGTTTTGAGATGCCTTGGGTGGGGTTCGAACCCTGGTTAGTGACCCAACCATCACCACCAGGCCCGCGCGCTAACCCACTGTACTACCACGGACGTACTAAAAGTATAGCAACCTTAGTCCGATTTTTAAGAACCATGGTGATGGTCTCTCGAGATGAGTTTATTGGACTTGCCATCTACGACTATTTTCGAACCACGGTGATAGTCTCTCGAGACGAGTTTATTGGACTTACCATCTACGACTATTTTACGCTATACCTGACGTCAACTCGGGTTAGTATTATTGTGGGTGCGGGACATTTTCGAGGGCATTACACCGGTGTAATGCCCTCGAAAATGTCCCGCACCCACAATAATACTAACCCGAGTTGACGTCAGGTATAGCGTAAAATAGTCGTAGATGGTAAGTCCAATAAACTCGTCTCGAGAGACTATCACCGTGGTTCGAAAATAGTCGTAGATGGCAAGTCCAATAAACTCATCTCGAGAGACCATCACCATGGTTCTTAAAAATCGGACTAAGGTTGCTATACTTTTGTACGTCCGTGGTAGTACAGTGGGTTAGCGCGCGGGCCTGGTGGTGATGGTGGTGCGTCAGATAACCAGGGTTCGAACCCCACCCAAGGCATCTCAAAACCTGTGGGTTTTTAGGGGGGTTAAATTCCCTTAAGAGGTTCGTACCCCGCGCCAGGTACCAGGAAAAGTTGATCCTAAAGGTAGCCTGGGGATATTTCAGGAGACCATGAATTCCCTTCACACCCAGCATTTCATTGGTGGCAGCTAGGGAACGTGACCAGGTAGCTACGTGGAGCACCCGTCACGCGAACCCTATACCAACAATATTGAGATTGCTGAGGTAATACAGCTACGATACCTTACGACCTTAAAATAGGCTAGGGACTAGCCTAGTTAAAGAAGGATGTAATGTAATGCCCTCGAAAATGTCCCGCACCCACAATAATACTAACCCGAGTTGACGTCAGGTATAGCGTAAAATAGTCGTAGATGGTAAGTCCAATAAACTCATCACGTGATAACACCACGAGACTATCACCTGGTTCTTAAAAATCGGACTAAGGTTGCTATACTTTTAGTACGTCCGTGGTAGTACAGTGGGTTAGCGCGCGGGCCTGGTGGTGATGGTTGGGTCACTAACCAGGGTTCGAACCCCACCCAAGGCATCTCAAAACCTGTGGGTTTTTAGGGGGGTTAAATTCCCTTCAGAGGTTCGTACCCCGCGCCAGGTACCAGGAAAAGTTGATCCTAAAGGTAGCCTGGGGATATTTCAGGAGACCATGAATTCCCTTCACACTCAGCATTTCAGTGATGATGGAGGCCATTATGTGTAGCTGCTCCTCCATTGGCAATGATGTTATGGTGTTAATTATGTGTATGTGCTTGCCTTGGTCTTTGGGGTTTGGTGCTTGTGGCCTAGTGTTTGAGTTGTGTTGTGGGTGGGTGGGAAAGTTTGTTAGATAATTGTGGGATGTCCTAGTTGTGGGGTTCTGATTCTGTAAGACATGGGAGTATGATGTGCTTGGGTGAGGGCTAGGCTTGTTTCCCACTAGCGGACGGTATTCTGGTTGCACAGTTTGCACTGATGCACCTTGTTCCCTTGCTAGTGGTACCGGTACTGATGCAACTTGTTCCTGGATTTTATTCGTAGTACTGGCTCCCTGAGGGTTATTTTGGTGTTTTGCCTTTACAAATTCTGGGCAGATGCTTGAGGTGGATGGGTGGTCTCCGCCGCAGTTTGGACATCTGAATTCTGTGCTCGTGCATTCACTGGTTGGATGTAGTTGAGCGCATTTGGCGCAACGGATCGATGTTGCTCGGCAGTTTTTGGTCATGTGGCCCCATCTTTTGCACTTCCTGCAGCTGAGGGGCGGTAGGGTGTAGGGGGTGACAGTGCGCTGGAAAGTGGCAACTTTGATCATTGTGGGGAGGGGGGATCGAGAAGTGATCCGCACTCTTTTTGAGGGGCACAGCTCCCCAGTAGTATAATTTTTATCCGTAAATCTAATGACATTGACTATATTGCTATCTAGGCCTATTTCTGTTTCTAGTAGACTGCTGGTGATTTCCTCTACAGTTATGTAGGTGGGGATGCTTATGATACTGTGGGAAAGTTGCTGGTTATCCCTAGGTAAGGACACTGTAACTTCCCATTGTCCGATGTTGGTGGTTTGTAAAGCATTGTCTATTACTGAGGTGCTAAGTTCAGTGTCAGTGTCCACTGCCAGTATGCCCTTATCTTTGTTTAATCGTACGTTCAGGGCAGTAATGTGGAGATGTTGTTCAATGTTTTTGAAGAACTCGAGGTACTTTGTGTCCTTGGAGAAGAATGCTGCATCTTTGGGTTTGACTAGTATGGTATGAAAAGTTCGTGAGGGGTACTTACTAGCGATGTTTGGGCTTACCGCTGGGGTTTGTTGTTCACCATGCCGCCTATGTATTTTGGATGATTTTGCGTTATTACGAGAATGGAAGGCACTATCTAACCATTGATCGTTGTCTGTGGGGCAGTCAGAGTTTGTGGGGTCATTTGGGGGGGTTACATGCATGATAGGTGAGGTAGAAGAGGTGTTAGTAGCGGGAGAAGCTAGTGGGACCTCCCCTCCAGACGCCATCTTCGGTCCATCTATATGAGGATATAATAACGGGACCATAGGTAAATTTTTACCGTCTATTTTTCAGTAGAAAATTTGCAGAAATGTATACCATATGTTTGCAGAAGTACCTTTTATATTTATCTACAAAATCTGTCCGAGTTACAAGGTCAAATATATTTGAAAAAGAGACAAGGACTTTATTGATTTTTTTTTTGTATTTATCATTCCTAGCAAGACAGACTTTATTGGGCTTGAAATATATAATTTTATCTTTCAGAGCCTGTATGCCAACTATGCTATGATCACAAGGGAAATCATCAGATATAAAAAAATCACCTGTGTATGTTAAGTTATCGGTAGTGACAGAGACATTCCTAACAAAATGATTTATATTTACCCTTAGGCTTTGCTTGCTGTTAGGATTCATGAAGGGGAAACATACCACAAGTGATTTTTCAAGCGGTTCAATATTTAATTCACATTCTTTAACCAATTCCTTGGTTATATAATTTAACCCAGAACCACTGTCAATAAGCACTGTGGTTTTTCTACCTCCAATAGTAGCTTTCTCCATAAATTTATGATCTTGTAATGGGACTGGGTATGGCTTATAACAAGAATTTATTATCAAAGATGGTTGAGTCTTTGATAAATTTAATACACAATAACAAGACCTCAATACATCCATTCCTAACACAGAAAATGAGCTAGAAGGATTAAATATTGGCTTAACTTCCATGTGTATTACATGACCAGAAGAAGTTTTAAATTCCAAAGGTACTTTTCTTTTTAAACATTCAATATCTTTAAAGTAATCTTGCATCCCTAGACTCTCTACCTGTTTTAAGCTAATTACAGTAATATGAGCTCCTGTATCAACAACAAATGGAAAACTTTTCATACCAATATCAATATCAATATACGGCTTAGTACCCTCGACCCCCCCCCCCCCCCCCCCCCCAGTACATGTGACATACCTTTTTTCCCATTAGCCTAGGCCTAGCCTAGGCTAGGTTAGGACTATATATTTTGTTTTTTTTGGAATATAGGCCTAGTACCTGTATGCTGGTGTAACACCTGTGTATGCACTAACAATGAACTAGGCTAGGCTATACGACCTTGGGAGATGTCACAGTAGGCTAGCATATACTGTATAGGCTAGATCAATAACCTATGTTACTAAATATTAAAATATAGCTTAGGTAACCCTAATATTACTATAGGCCTAGGCTTACCTACTTGTTATTATGAACTAGCCTAGGCTATACGATGTTCATATATGGTCAAACTATATAAACAATCAATATACTGCCAAAGAGAACGCTATAAACACTCTAAAAACAACAAGATGCGATTTCTACCTTTGGGTCTATCGAAGGAGGATCTCTAAGACTCTAACTAATGAACTGTCAAAGGAGCCGCGTCACGTGACCGGATGTCGTCTCCAAGGGGCGCCTTAGCAACGGCAGCTCCCTCAAGTTTTCAGTTTATTTAATAATTATTTCCTAATTTACATTCAATGAATTTATCTTTCTTAATTAGATGTCAAACTTTTAATTATTATTTATATCTTCCACATATAAAATTTCCTCTTTCTCTTCGTCCACATACTATGTAATATATAATTAAAACAGAGTAATAAATAATTTTAACCCTCTTACCTGGTTCTTACCAGGTAAGAATACCAGGTAAGAACCAGGTAAGAGGGTTAAAATTATTTATGCGGTATGCAAACTCAACCAAAAATTACGTTAATAGATTAGGCCTAGACGATATATAATTGTAAATATGTGGGGTGTTTATATTCATACTATTTTAGATGCCTTGTTTACATAAGATTGCGCGCCAAATTTCAAACCCGCGAACGAAAATCGATTGGCGTATTTACACGACTTTTATTAGTCTTCAAGAACAACAGAACAAGTTTCCTAAGCTTTACAATAGTTTGGGAAGTCGAAGAGTAAATAATCATGCCTGGAAAACTGAAAAACATAGGGCCTACTGTATGTAGTACTGAAGTTCAAAAAGCTGACTGAACAAGCCTTCGCGCCCACCAAAGGCTCAAAGTATGCTGCCGGCTTCGATCTGAGCAGGTAATTATAGCCATGGCATAGCCTATGTCTTAACTTAACCTAGCTAATTCAGGCTCAGACTCTCAGAGTATCCTGATGATCAATGGTGTTCTTTAAATTTGACTTAGGCTAGGCTAGGCCTAATTTTGTGTTCTTTTTTCTCAAGTAGGATAATGTAGGCTAGCCTAATCCATGTCCTAAGCCTAACCTAATTTCAGATGAGAACATAGCCTAACATAAGAAAATGGGGTTTAATGTTATTTTAATACCACAAATTTTGTTGATATATTTGAAGATAAATAATGAATCTATATGCGCTAAAGATCATAAGAAAATTTGTTTTAAACCCTCGGCAAAACCTAATAAAAAAGTATGGTACTAAAATGTTTTTTTCGTAACAAGGTTGTCAATACGGTACTTTCAGTCATCGATAGCTCTAAAGATCATATGAAAATGTGTTAAATCCTCGGAAAAACCTAATATAAAAGTATGGTACTAAAATTTAATTTTCGTAACAAGGTTGTCAATATGGTACTTTCCCGTTATCAATGTACAATCAAGCTGAAGATTGCAGAGTAAACCCCATAGACTTCATCGACTTTTCTTTCACCTTCGTATAATCGACAGCCAATTTTTCCTTCTTTTTTATTAAGTACTCAACCAGCGGTTCAAATCACTATCGGGGAGCGAGTGTCTCAACATCGATCAATAGGCCTAATGGGGAAAATAGGTTTTCCCGAGATTTCTAATTAATTACAAACACTATATATTAATGCAAATGACCAATTTTGTTTATAAAAAACACTCGGAAAATTTGTGGTATTAAAATAAAAAAAATCCGAAAATGGGAGTCTGGGTACTGGAGTCTGGGTAGCATTCAATGCTAGGTACTACGGACACATTGTAGGCGTTAGGTGTGGATTAGGCTTGTATCCAATGTACTAGGTCTATGTTACTGGATATTTATGATTTAAATAAGTGCTACGTTTTCGATAAATTTGGTTGTATGGCTTTGCAATTAGGGAAATCATGAACCGATTTCTGACATTTCGTTAGTCTTTTTCGATTCTCAAAATCCGATCCAAGTTTTGCCAAAAATTGGCTCGGGTTTTCTAAAATTATGCTTTTTGGGGTTTGCAATTTAGGGAAACATGAGCCAAAATTCTAAATTAGGTTACTTTAATTTGTTTACTCTTATCTATCTATCTATCTATTGCCCGACGCCGTGATCCCCGAAGGGGTGGCCACGAACGAACCGCCCCCATGCACCTCTGTCCCCAGTCAGTCGACGCCCCTCCTCCCAACCAGCACCGCCTTCATTCATGTAGTTCCTCACTCCATCCTTCCACCTCATATTCGGTCTACCTCTCCCCCTCTGTCCCTCCACCTCGCTCTCGTACACCCTCTTAGTCATTCTCTCGCTTTCCATACGTTCCATATGGCCGAACCATCTCAAGTTGTTCCTTTTCACACTTTCCAGCACATCTACCTCCACACCACACCTCCTTCTTACTTCCTCATTAGTCTGTCTATCCCTCCATGTAATTCCGCACGCACTCCTTAAGTAATTCATTTCCACTGCTCTCACTCTTGGTCTGAGTCTCTCAACCAACGTCCATGCTTCGCTTCCGTAAGTCAGTGTCGGGATTACCACACTGTCATGCAAGGACTTCTTCACTTCCATACTGACCACCCTATTTCTTGTTACTGCTTTTAGCGTTCCTACAACCCTCTTCCCCTGTTGTACCCTCTCCCGCACCTCTTCATCCATAGTCCCATCTTTACTCAACACACTGCCCAGATACTTAAAAGAGTTGACGATCTCCATAGCCTGACCGTTCAGCTTCATCTCACACTCTGTGACTTCACCCCTTTCGAAGACCATAACCTTGCTCTTCCCCGTATTTACCTTCAAATTCCGTTTTTCGCACACTGTTCCAAACTCATTTACCAGACCCTGCAACTCCCATTCATTATCACTCATCAGAACTGTATCATCCGCAAACAGCAGTATAGGTAGCTTCCACTCAATTCCCTCCCTTTTCAGCGATACACCAACATCCACTGCTCTTGATAGTATTTCTTTCATAACTCCATCCATATATACAGTAAACAACCACGGGGACATCACACACCCCTGTTTCAAACCAACATTCAGGTCAAAGAACTCGCTCTGCTCACTCTCCACACGTACTGCCGCCTTTGCACCCTCATACATGCTCTTCACTGCTTTCAGCAACTTGCCCTCTACTCCGTATATTCTAAGTACTTTCCACAAACCTTCTCTATCCACTCTGTCATAGGCCTTCTCCAAGTCCATAAAGGCAACATACACCTTTTGTTTCTTCTCCAGATACTTCTCCACAACACAATTCAGGGTAAAAATCTGATCTACACATCCTCTTCCCTTCCTAAAGCCTCCCTGCTCGTCGCCTATCCATTTCTCCGTTCTCACTCTCACTCTCTCAATCACTACCCTACTGTATACCTTCCCTACTACGCTTAGAAGACATATTCCTCGGTGGTTACCACACACTCCTCTTTCCCCTTTGCCCTTATATAGGGGGACTATTATGCCAGTCTTCCAGTCATCGGGTGCACTCCCCTTCTCCCATGCTAGTTTGCACATTTTCCATACCCATTCTATCACTATCTCACCACCATACCTCAACATTTCCCCACACACTCCATCTGTTCCTGGTGCTTTCCCCAACTTCACTCTTTTCATGGCTTCCCACACTTCTGACCTCCTGATCCCCACCTCCTCCTCCACTACTTCTCTTCTTCTCCCTCCCATACCATATCCAGCTATGTTTGCTGGCTCTTCATTCCTTTCATTTAGCAACTCACTGAAGTACTCCCTCCATCTTTCGACTCTCTCTTGCTTCTCGGCTAGCATTCTCCCATTCTTATCTTTCACACCCTTACTGTTTCCCTTGCTACCTTCCCTAACTTTCTTGACTTCTTTCCAGAACAGTTTCTTACTCTCCCTCCATTTTACACTCAGATTCCTTCCAAATTCCTCATCTACTCTTCTCTTACTTTCCTTCACTACTCTCTTCACCACCCTCTTACTCTCCACGTACCTCGCTCGTTTCTGTCTCTCGGAATCTTCATTCCCTCTACTACCCAACCACTCTCTATATGCTTTCTTCTTTTCTTCCACAGCTATTCTTACCTCTTCTGTCCACCATGCTGTACCTTTCACTCCCCTCCCTCTTCTCCTCACTCCACACACCTCCTCACATGCTGCACAGATCTCATCCTTAAACACCTTGCTCATCTCCTCCACTTCCTCCATAACTTCCAGGTCGAACCCACTTAGTCGTCTTTCCACTGCTCTCCTGTACTCCTCCCTGACTTCCTCCTCCTGCAACCTCTCCACCCTCCTCACCATTCCACCCTCCTCTCGCCTCCCTCCCGCTCTCCTCACCCACTTCTTTTGTATCCTAACCTTAGCTACCACTACATAATGATCAGACAGACCCCCTCCAATACCCCTATACACCCTAGCATCCATCACAGATTTCTTCATTCGTTCATCCACACATACATAATCAATCAATGACTTTCGTTCCACCACTCTCTTATCCTTCATCGTCAACATCCGTTTCCACGTGTACCTGTGGATCATTCTGTGTCGGAAGAAGGTGTTGGCTATCCACAGCCTCCTCCCCACACATACGTCCACAAGTGCACTACCATTCCCATTCACCTCTGATGGTACCCCCCACCCTCCCACCACTCCCTCAACTTTCCTATCACCCACCTTACCATTCATATCTCCAATCAGAAATATTCTTTCGTTCTTGTCAAACTTCTCCAGGCACGCCTCCACATTCATCCAGAACTCCTCTTTCTTTCTTTCAAGTATATCCTCTGTCAGGGCATACACGCATACAATCACCCACGTTTGTATTCCTACTTTCATTCTCACCCACACAATCCTTGAACCCACAGACCCATACTCTCTTACACATTCCTTCCATTTGCTACTTACAAACAAACATGCACCTTCTCTCGCTGTTCCTTCACTCACTCCAGCACACACACCCATTCCACACTCCCACTCTCTCACATCTGAACCTTTCCATTTGGTCTCTGTCATTCCACATACATCCAGCCTGGCATTCACTAACACTTCCAGAACCTCTCTCTCTTTTGTGCCATCATTCATGCCACTAACATTCCATGTAGCCATTCTCAGAATGTCCGAAGGCATGTCCTTAGTCGGTCGTGGTTCGTCAACGTTGGTTCCGTCCGCATCCGAGGCTGTTCGTTCGTTTTTTTTTTTTGCTTAGATATTTTTTCCGGGTGGGGGTCGCAAGCCCACCGACCCAACCTCTTTAGTCGCCTCTTACGACACGCAGAAGGCACGTGGGGCATATTCTATTCCCTAACCCCCAGGGGGGGTTACTCTTATAACTCGCAAAATCCGAGCTTTTTCCAAAATTCGGGTTTTATGGCTTTGCAATTTCGGGAAACCTGAGCCAAATTTCTAAATGAGGTCACTGTAATTTTTTTTCTTCTACAAACTCGCAAAATCCGAGCCAGCTTTGGCCAAAACTTGGCTCAGGTTTTCAAAATATTGGGTTTTAGGCCTTTGAAATACCTTGAAACCCGAGCCAAGTTTTGCTAAAAATACGTTTTTATCGCCGTTTTACGCATTTAACCCCTCATTTTCCTGTACTTCATAGCCCTCCCCACTATCGGGCGGTGTGTCTTAATATCGTTGTATAATGGGGAAAACGGTTTCGCCGAGGGTTGTAATTACTGTATTTCCAAACACTATATTTGTTAGTAGTCTTGGCAAATCCAACGTCAAGGCTATTAACCTAATTGCAATGACGACTTGTCTATTTTGACTGCTATGTCGTCATTCCAACCGCGGTTAAAAAGAAAACGTCTAGAGTCTACTCCTTATCTTGCTCTAGGAGACGTTGTACATTAACCAAAACTACCACCGAAGGTGAAAAAAGCATTAGAAGAGAAGAAAAAGGGGTTTACCTTAGTTACCGCTCAAGGCCCATCCCGTGTTCCGTTATGCGCCGATCCCTGTCGAACGTGCGCATAAGCGACCCTCTCTTGTTATCATTTTTTCACGCGTCGCCATTGTTGAAGTCCACTTTTGTTGTGCTCCTTCAATTCACCCTGTTTTAGGTTCGTTTCGGCTTTTCTGGCCTTCTTTTTGCTAGACAGATGTTACGTGATCTAGGACACACCTAAATGGGCTCCTCAGTGTGTTTAATGGAGACGCGTGTGGAAATAGCTACCGAAGGTACGGGGGCGCTTGGCGTTCCCCGTCTATATGTTTTCATTCTTTCTCTTTTCATATTCTTTTTTTCCTGTTAGTCTGGGCATAGTTTAGCTTTTAGCTTCAGTTAGCCTAGCTTGTTTATCATTCAGGAATTGCTATGCCCTTATGAGTTCTCATTTTTTCATAGCCTAGGTGTACAGTTGGTTCCCAATCTGAGATTTCGTGGTGGCGGTGCTGTTTGTAGTGTTTGTGTCAGCCGCATAACTAGCGTTATTCCCGAGTCCCCCCTTTCGAGCCTTCACTGTGTCTCAAGGGCCTGGGCGCTTAGTGGTTCGTGATACCCAGAGGTACCCCACGGGGGCCTCTCCCTCACTCCACAGGGTTTTTCGCCCCTGACACATTCTCTACTCGCGGCTAGGCCACCCTTTTTCTCGCCAGTTTCGTTACTGGTTTTTTGTGTTCCCTTCCTGTTTTCACCTTCATCCTTTCATAACTTTTGCCCAATCTTGGGGTACCCCACGGGGGCCCCTGTTGTGCCAAACCACCCTACCTGCCACTTCTTCTCATGGGCTTTGCTCTATCTCTGTGGGTTGGGTGGTTCCCAGGGGATGTGCCTCCTCTCCCCTGGTGTGCCTTCCTTGCCTCTCCCTTGACCGGTCGAGTCAGGACATTTTCAAGGAAGACACTGCTCAGCTTGATGGTCACGGTCATCGTCGCTTGGAGATACGGAGTTGACGCTTGTTTGCGGGCCTTTTTTGGTTTTCCTAGGCGCCCCTCTCGCTTGTTCGGCACCGGGCCCTCTTGGCAGGTCCCGCAAATTTGCGGAGTGCTCGATTCGGCCCTCTGGGTCGTTTCGGCTCCCCACAAATTTGCGGTGGTCGCTGGGGGGTCGCGTGGCGATGTGGGAGGTTTGTGTCGGTACGGATCTACCTCCATTGGCCCGCAAATTTGCGGTTATAGTTGGCTTTCACTGTTGACCCTTTTTTGTGTCATATTGTTGCCTATTACTATATTGGCGTCTACACTTTATGGAGTTAGGGCCCTGCATGTGAGGTGTTGAGTGGTGTTTAACACTTTCTCCATCTTTGCAGGTTCTGCTTGTGCTTTTCAGCATCGCCTGCCCTCATCGCCTACCTCAGTGTTCCCGGTTTCGAGTGAGTACGCCTTCCAGTTTGCATGTGTCTTCTTGTTTACCCATGCTCATTCCCTGGTTTTTATTGGACATTCTCT
This sequence comes from Lithodes maja, assembly GCA_037953745.1. Taxonomy (NCBI): domain Eukaryota; kingdom Metazoa; phylum Arthropoda; class Malacostraca; order Decapoda; family Lithodidae; genus Lithodes; species Lithodes maja. Next base: position 31,984 of record JBAKBP010007529.1, read on the forward strand.
TCGCTGACTCCGTCACCGTGCTGCTTATGCTGTGTGTTCTTCCATTGCAGGTTGTGATGCCTTGCTTTCGCCAGGGCTGTGGCTCCCCTTGTTTGGAGTGCCACCGGTCTTGCCTCCGCCACTCCCAATGTGTGTCCTCTACGGCCTACCTCCCTGCGCTGTGTGGTCCGTGCATGGACTTGGTGGATGTGGTGGACAATCGCCCTGGTTCCTCTGACGCAGCGGCGGCCTCGGCATCCCTTCAGTCCGTGTGGGCGGTGGTCTCCCACCACATTCGATCTGTGGGCCATCGCTCACCGGCTTTTGTGGATGACCGGATCCGTGTGGCCCTGGGCATCCCTGACCCGTCTGGGGGCCGTTTACCTGGCCCTCTTCCTGCTCGGGCCCTTCTTCCTGGGTCCCGTGGTCGGTCGCCGCATCGTCGGGAGGATCCTCAGCTCCGTCCACGCTCTCGCTCTCCTCGTCGTCCGTCCTCTGCTGCCCCTCCTCGTCCTCCTGCTGACCTTGACTCCGGCCGTCGCCCTCGTCATGGTTCTCGCCCTGCGGCCAGGGTTAGCGTCTCTGCCCCTGTACGCCCTCCCCTGGCCTCTCCGGATCGGGGCTCTACCACTTTCCGCCCGCTTCCCCTGCACATGAGGCGTCCTCTTCATGTGTCCTCCACGCGGGCGGACGTCCATCATGTAGCTGGCCCTCTGCTCCCTCCTCCTACTCTGTCCAGGGGGGAGCGCCAGGTTGTCGTTGCTTCTCCTCCTACTTCTCCTGCTTCTGTGCCTCTTCTTCCTTCGCGGTCTCGTCCCAAGGTGGTGGTTCCTCCCTCCTCCTCCTCGGTGTCGGGCCGCCCTGTTCTGTCAGCCCCGGGGATCCTTGCTTTGTTTCCCCCCGCGGCTCCTTCTGACCTCCTTTCGCCCGGCCAGCCTTCCCACTCCCGTCATCCTACTCCTCTTCCTTCTTCGATCCCTGATCTTCGGCTTCCGGCTCCCCGAGTGGGTACCCCGCCGCTTGACTCGGTAGAGTATAGCGGGGTTTCGGGGTCCCCTTTCTCGGGGGCTGACGTGTCGCTGGAAGAGGGGGAGGATGATGTTTCCCCCTCGGGCGTTAGTGAGCGGGGGCGAGACCCTCTGGGACGCCACGGCGGTCGTCGCTCGCCTTCTTTGGGCCGCGACGCTGCTGTTTCGTGTCATGGGTCTCGCTCTCGCTCACGCTCGCCCCTGCGGGCCGAACAATCTTCGGGGGGTTCGCCTCTCTCGGATCGATTTTCGGCTCTGCAGGGGTGGGTTGTGTCACACTTCGACGCGCGATTGGAGGCGATGCAGGAATCCCTCATGTCGCGCTTCTTGGCGGTGACACAACCCCAGCGCCTCACCCAACCTGCCCCTGCTTTGGTCCCCCTCCCCTCTGCGGTGGACCACATTCCCTCTCGCCCTGCTTCCCCTCCTGCCCGGTCGTCGGCTAGCACTGCTCCTGCCCTGGCTCAGGTGGTTCCCCCTGCTGTCTCCCATGCGGGGGTCCTCCGTCTGCTAGGGCAGGGTCCGCGCTTGCCCCCCATCCAGAAGGCCAAGGTCCCGTCGAGGACTATGCCTCTCCTCTATGGCTCCTTGGCTGTTTGGAAGGGGGTGCAGGCCTCCCACCCGGGGCGTGCTACCGATTTACCGTCCGGTGAGAGGGCCCTACCTTTGGGCTGGTCGGTGCAGCTTAATGATAAACTGCAGTTTAGGGCGATCAGGGAGGATGGTCAGGTGGCCGACGTGGAGGTTCGGGCTTACCCGACGAGGACTGACCTTCAGTACTTTTCGGTTAAGCCCAAGCCCCCGTCTGCTCCTCGTACTAAGCTCTGGTCAGACTTCAGCCGCCAGGACATCCTTCAAGATGTTCAGTCCCTCACTGTTTTGACGGGGCTGTCCTCCTATGGGACGGGTTTGAGCGACGACGGTAAGCCTGGCTTGTCCGTCGTCCTTGATACTCCTCTCCCATTGGAGGCCTGGTTTGCTGAGGCCTTAGAGTTTGCTAACCGTTCCGTCGACAGATCTTCTTCAATCCCTCCCCCAGAGTCGTCACTGCTTTTGCCTCCTCTTGTGTCTGTCGCCGGATTGGATGGCAAGTTCTGGTCCTGGATTAGCGCTCCCAAACTTGAAATTTGTGCTATTGCTAACCCGTTCTTTTCCCACCCGGATAAGTCCTCTGTCGACAGGGATTTTACCTTGCGGCAGAGGGTGGCGAACTTATTTTCTTGTTTTTTAGGTTCCCTCCAGACCTCTGTTCACCACCTGCGACTTATCGAGGCGACTGCACCTGGCGATCTTCGCGAGGGTTTGGACCACGTTAGGCGAATCCACCTTCAGCTCGCGGTGTCTTTGGTTCCCGAGCTGAAGGCGGTTTTGTGCGAGGCTACTCGGCAACGCCAAACGGTAAGGTCCTCGTTCTGCCGGAAGGCCCCTTTGGATATTCGTCAGGGTTTGTTGTACTCTGAATTATATACATCGGGGCTGTTCGCGCAGGATGCTTGGGAACGCTACGCTTCTCTGTCAGCGGACCCTGCTTACGACACGCAAAGACGCGCTGTGTCGCGACCAGGGTCTTCGCAGTCCCGTCCTTCTGCCGGTCCTCCTCGGAGTGCTAGTGCCACTGCTGCTGCCAAGAAAGGGCGCAGGAAAGGGAAGTTGCCGGCTAGAGCGTCGGTTCCGCCTCGCACTTCTGCTCCTGCTCCCTTTCATCCCCGCCGAGAAGGGGCTGGCCAGCCTTCCACTTCCGGCCGCACTTCGACGGGGTCCGACGCACGACGGACAGGGGATGGGGTGTCCCGCCCTTTTCGACGAGGTGGGGGGGGTAGGGGTGGTCAACGAGGGTCTTATGACCGCAAGGACCGTACCGGGGGACCCTCCACGTCAAAAAATGTGTAGGTTCTCCGGGTCGGTCTCCTCCCTGTTCTCCTTCTCGCCTCGCCGACCGGGTCGCTCACCTCATCTCGGGGGCTCCCACAGGTTGTTTTCGCCCTTGCGCCCTTCGATGGCCGCGAGGGACGTGGGGGCGAAAGATTGCACGGAGGGGTCTAACCTGGAGATGGAAGTCCAGACCCCCACTCAGCTCTTGTCAACGACACCGGCCTGTCTCTTCGGAGGTGGCCACCGTGATTACTTCCATGCACGAGCAGGGAATCGTCAAGGAGGTGAAAGCCGGTCACCCGGTTTTCCTCTCCCGTGTATTTCTGGTACCGAAGAAGGACTGCGACGCGATGCGACCGGTGGTGGATCTGTCGGCCCTCAACGGGCACATCGTGAACACGCGATTTCGGATGCTGACGGTGCACCAGGTACGACTGGCCCTGCGGCCTCTGTCGTGGGTAGTGTCGCTGGACCTCAAGGATGCGTATTGGCACGTCCCTATACATCCTCGTTTCCAGCGATTCTTGGCCGTTCGGACTTCCGATCGCGTGTTCATGTTCGACAGGCTTCCCTTCGGTCTCAACATCGCGCCGCGGATCTTCTCGAAACTGGTGAAGCAGGCTCTGGATCCTCTCCTCAGGGGCGGCCTCCAGATCCTGTTTTACTTGGACGATTGGTTGATAGTTTCAGACACCCTAGAACACTGCGTTCGCGACACCCTCACCGTAGTTCGACACATCACACAGTTAGGGTTCAACATCAACATTCCCAAGTCCCGCCTGACCCCGTCGCGTGTCGTGACGTGGGTAGGTCTCGAATGGGATCTGACCAACGCTACGGTTACCCAGAGTCAGCCAAACGCGGTGAAACTTCGCAGGAAGATTTTCGCCGTGTTGCACTCGGTCTCCCTCACGAGGAGGATCTGGGACTCGTTAGTGGGTTCCCTCAATTGGGCTGCTCTGACCATTCCCTTAGGGAGGCTCAGGCTGCGCCGCCTAATCCTCATGGGCAACAGGGTGTTTCCGTTGGTCCATATGGATCGGCTCATGCCGATCCCGCGTTCCATTCACAGACACTTAGGACACTGGGTTGCTCGGGGCACGCTCTCTGCGGCTGTGCCTTGGACCTCCCCCCCGCCGACGATCTGGGTGGATACAGATGCGTCGAGCGAGGTGGGGTGGGGTTACCAATCCAACCTGGGACATCAACAACACGGCAGATGGGTGGGACACACACACCTACACATCAATGCCCTCGAACTCTTGGTTCCCTTGTTCTTTCTGCGGGACCACGCGCTGGCCCTTCGGGGCCTGTCGGTGGCCTTCAGGATGGACAATCAGACAGCTGTCCACTGTATCCAAAAGCAGGGGTCCTCCAGGTCTTTGACTCTGTTGGGGATCTCCGAGAAGTTGTTCTTCCTCGCGAACCGACACAACATCTCCCTGCACGCCTCCTACCTGCCCGGGTCTGCCAACCTGTGGGCGGACGCCCTGTCGCGAGGACAGGGCGTTCTTGTAGAATGGGCAATGAAACAGACTGTATTCGACGACCTAGCGGCTTCCTGGGGTGTTCCGGAGGTCGACTTGTTCGCATCGAAGGAGACGCGCAAGTTGCCTCGATACCTATCCCTCCGGACTCGTACTCCGGAGGGGGGTCCGGACGCTTTCATGGAAGACTGGAGCAGGTGGCAGTCGATATACATATTTCCGCCACCAGACGCACTGTTGATGTGCAAAGTCCTCGCGCGGCTGCGGCTGTACCGCGGCAGAGTCTGGCTCATAGCGCCTCTGTGGCCGGCCCAGGCTTGGTACTCCCAGTTGAAGCGGTGGTGCCCGAGTCCGGTCCCTCTCCCTCTCTCACACTTCCACTTGAGCCAGGTTGGCGACCTACGGACCTCGTTGGCCTTCGCATCGTGGATGTTCGTGAGGCACGGTGGCTCCCGGTCCACGGACGGGATCTGACTGACTTCCTGAAGCGTTCAAGGACGCCTTCGACTTGGGGGACTTACGAGTCCCACTGGAAGTCTTTTACTAGGTTGATACAGGACACTCGCCAGACTGTTAGCTCTCCTTCCCTCGTCCTACACTACTTGTTTCACCTCTTCCGTACACGTCGCTTTCAGGTCAACACTATACGTAACCACTTGTCTGCCATCCGGGAGGTCTTTGAGTCCGTCACTGGGCTGGTCGTTCCTCCGAAGGAGCTGGATTCCTTCATGAAGGCTGCCTTCCGGGAACGGCCCCCTCCGCGCCAGATCCCTCCTCAGTGGGATCTGGGGCGTGCTCTGGACCTTCTGGCTTCACACACATATACACGGGACACTACACCGGTTCGGTTGCTGGAGCGTACTCTCTTCCTTGTCGCTCTGGCCACTGGGGATAGGGTGTCTGAACTAGCTGCCATGTCACGGTCCCAGGAATGCATGCGATTCTCCCCGTCATTGCATGTCGTCACGTTGGCCCCCTCCCCTCATTTTGTTGCCAAGAATGAGAGAGAGACCCACGTTTTCAAGCCTTTCACCATCCAGGCTTTAAAACGTGGGCATACTCACCATGTGTTGTGCCCGGTGCAGGCCTTGCACTCTTATGTTGAGTCTGTGGCTCCGTCTTCGGGGACTGCTGTGTGGGTGTCTCCTTGGACTGGTGGGAGGCTTTCGAAGGTACAGATAGGACGCCACATTTGTCGGGTTATTCGTGCCAGTAACCCTGCTTGTCGGGGTTCTGCGCACGATGTGCGGTCCTTTGCTGCCTCCTTACGGTTCCTGCAGACTCGTTCGTTGCCTGACGTCGCCTCGGCAGGTTTGTGGTCGTCTATCAATACCTTCATCTCCTCCTACCTCTCCATGTCCGTTGTTAGACCCCCTCGGCCTGTGATAGCTCTCGGGCGTCGTGTTTCCTAGAGCTCTTGCGAGGTTGCCTGGTCTTCCCCCCTTGTCACTCTTTCTTTTACTTTGTTTTCTTTGCAAAAGGGGGGGGGGAGTACGGGTTTGTAACACTGGATTACAAGTTTGGGATTATGTTATATGTATACAGTACATAAGTGTTTTTGCCTCTTTGAAAATGGTGTTTTCAGTTTGTGTTCCTTGTTTTTGTTCAATTGGAAGAAAAGGGATTTTATGTACAGTGCTTTTTGGTTTAAGACAAGTCTATGATTTTGCATTAATATGAATGACGGGCACGTGTTAAAACTGCTCTTTTTAGCTACTCCTCAGTTTTTCACGCTTTATTAAACTCTCTTGTTTACCTTGTGTTTCTTTGTCATTCATACTTTTGTCTTATGCATTGGTTTTTTTGGTATGTTGGGCTTGGATGTCCTCCTCCTATTTGTTATGCAGCCTTGACGTTGGATTTGCCAAGACTACTAACAAATTGGGAGGTTTGACGTACCTCCCAACCTACCAAATAGGAAAACCTACTATTTGGTAGTAGTCTTGGAAAATCCAACGTACATATTACCCTCCCTCACTCCGGACCCCTGCCCATCCGCGTTCTTCTGCTAGCGTGAGATGTGATAACAAGAGAGGGTCGCTTATGCGCACGTTCGACAGGGATCGGCGCATAACGGAACACGGGATGGGCCTTGAGCGGTAACTAAGGTAAACCCCTTTTTCTTCTCTTCTAATGCTTTTTTCACCTTCGGTGGTAGTTTTGGTTAATGTACAACGTCTCCTAGAGCAAGATAAGGAGTAGACTCTAGACGTTTTCTTTTTAACCGCGGTTGGAATGACGACATAGCAGTCAAAATAGACAAGTCGTCATTGCAATTAGGTTAATAGCCTTGACGTTGGATTTTCCAAGACTACTACCAAATAGTAGGTTTTCCTATTTGGTAGGTTGGGAGGTACGTCAAACCTCCCAATATTGATGAAAACTAACAGGGAAAAATAAAAAAAATTCATGGAAAATTAGTGACCATCTTATTTAGTTTTTCCGGAAATGGATTTTAGGCATTCCGTCCGCCCCCTCTGACCCCCTTACGAAAATCTACGGTTACTCGCTCCACCCCAACTGGATTTCTACCGTTTTACCCAACCAGCGGGGGTGTGGGGGCAGCAGCCCCCACCCATAATACTAGGATAGGTTAGGTTAGGCTAATGTCTCTCTGAAACATTGTAAATTCCGTGTCTCGTCTAGATTGAGACTTTTGTAATATTGTAAATTCCGTGTCTCGTCTAGATTGAGACTTTTGTCAGAGGGGGCGGAATGCCCTTATAATCCATTTCCGCATATTGCCACCTATACCACATCACTTACCTCATCGACCGTACCTTCCTGTTAAAGACAATAATAATTTGTTAAGCTCGTATAGGTGCAATTATAGAAATTTACCGCCATTCCTTCTTCCATTTTCACTGAACTTAGTATTGTAACTTACTCACACACTAGGCCTAGCCTACCTGACTTCTATTGAACCAACAGAAAAAGGGTGTGGTGCGAACTGCGATGGTCGTACGGGGGCCGCCTTATAGGCTAAATACAGTAGCCTACACACAACTCAAGGATATAGCCTAGTGGGCTATTCGGGAATTTCGGGCGTACCACCCGCCTTGTTTTTATCTACGTGAGTCGTGGACACTCGCGATCATGTTCCTGTCTATTTTGACTGCTGTGGGATACAATAATAGCCTAGGTTGAGCCCTCCTCACCCCCCATGACTTATTGTCATCATCATGCACAGTATATTGCCAGCAGGGGGCAAATAACAGAAGAAATAGCGGTCAATATTTACGAGCCACACCACAGCTGGGATCTCATTTATAATGGTAGTTTTGGGTTCCTATCATTGTATGCTTCATTGCTATATAATTTTTATCCACCGGATTTTTTTTTTTTTTCTTGGCTTTATTTATTTATTTTTATTTTTTTGCATTAACCTAACCTAACCTAACCTAAATGTATTTGGGGGCTATTAGGTTAGGTTAGGTTTTTTTGGTTAGGTTAATACTAAAAAAAAATAAAGCCAAGAAAAAAAAATCTGATGGATAAAAATTATATAGCAATGAAGCATAAAATGATAGGAACCCAAAACTACCATTAAAAATGAGATCCCAGCTGTGGTGCGTCTCGTAAATATTGACCGAAATAGCTCTCAAAATAGACGGGGGCTTAACCGCGAGTGATCGGCCTATGTAAACATGGCGTGGCAAGAATGTAGTTACCGGGTGTACCCCATCATGTTCCCGTCTATTTTGACTGCCTTTGGATACAAAAATACATTACTCTAACCAAACAACCTAACCTAATCTAACCTAGTACAGTATTATAGATTTATAAGTATTTATTTTATGTTGTTGTTGTTGTTTCTCGGGCGTTTCCGTGCCCTCCTCAGCTCCCTGCCTTAGAGTGGCTTCGGTCACCTGGGTTTTGTTAGTGGTAAGCAGGGAGGGTTTTGTGGGGGCGCTCTATGGCCTTGGCCTTGCTCGGGACCTTGGGGCTGTTCGGCCAGGCAGCCTGGGGAACAACAACAACAACAAGTATTTATTTTATTATAAGTATTTATAGATGATTTATGTTGTATGTCGGTAGTGGTACACCCGGTAACTACATCCTTCCCCATGGCGTTACCATCGTTACGCTCGGATACTACGGTACATCCTTCCCCTGATATATCAAGAATATCAGCGATGAAATGCGTACAGCACAGTACAAGCAGGTTTGGATAATTAGGGCAATGAAGATGGATGAGTTGAGTGAAAAGATATAAGTCCATCAACAAAAACCAAAAACCTGACAATGTAGCAGTACTGAATAGGGTTGCCTAGAATGCTGCCATTAGGATGTGAAACTGAAACTGCACCTTGTCTGGACTATTCGGTCTTCAACATTCCTGTATAGGCCTATAATGTATAGTACAGTACAGACTGTACAGACAGTTGCCTACTATATGCGTATGTATGTAGAGTGTGGTAATCCCGACACTGACTTACGGAAGCAAAGCATGGACGTTGGTGGAGAGACTCAGACCAAGAGTGAGAGGGGTGGAAATGAGTTACTTAAGAAGTGCGTGCAGAGTTACATGGAGGTATAGACATACGAATGGGGAAGTACGGTATTGTAAGGAGGAGGTGTGGTGTGAAGGTAGATGTGCTGGAAAGTGTGAAAAGGAACACCTTGAGATGGTTCGGCCATAGGGTGTCAAACCGGAACAATTTTGTTCAAAGACTTGAATGAATATGGGAAGGAATACAAGAAATTAAAATGAAATAACATTGTTTTGGCCATTTTTATCATTTCCAAAGACATAATTTTAACTATAAACCTTAATTTGATCTAAACATGACAATTGACCACTTGCGAGTTTCAGGCTATAAGGAAGTTGGAGCCGTAAACATTGATATAAAATATATAAATACAATAATAATGTAGGTTTTGATGGATAAGAGGTATGTTGAATTGGGTTTTATGAATGCACCATGACCATATTTTATCTGGTAATTCTGCTGTATATCGATGTCTACAACTCCAACTTCCTTGGTGATGGGCTGGTCTATCAGAGTGAGAGCTGAGCAATCTCTGCCATACCCATAGCTTACTCTGACTGTTCCTTTTACTTATATATCTTCTAGATCTCAAGTGACGGCGTCTTTTCCGTGGATCGACCTCCCTACTGCCAACCTAAAAGTTGGCAGATTTGGAGCCAAAGCGTCACATTTTTCCCTTGCCCCTCAACTTTCCCTTCATAATTGCTGAGGGGCACAGGGCCTTGGGTGGGGCTTTGGTTTCCCGGGCGTTTCCGCGCCCTCCTCAGCTCCCTGCCTTAGAGTGGCTTCGGTCACCTGGGTTTTGTTAGTGGTAAGCAGGGAGGGTTTTGTAGGGGCGCTCTATGGCCTTGGCCTTGCTCTGGACCTTGGGGCTGTTCGGCCAGGCAGCCTGGGGAACAGCAACAACAACAACAACAACAACAACTCCAACTTCCTTATAGAACGAAACTCGTAAGTCGGCAATTATAAAGACTAAACATAATGGACTGGGCTATCATTTGACACCCTGTTCGGCCATATAGAACGTATGGGAAGCGATAGAATGACTAAGAGGGTGTACGAGAGCGAGGTGGAAGGACAGAGAGGGAGAGGTAAACCAAAAGAGGTGGAAGGATGGAGTGAGGAAGTATATGAGTGAAGGTGGTGCTGGTTGGGAGGAGGGGCGTCCACTGACTGGGGACAGAGGTGCATGGGGGCGGTTCGTTCGTGGCCACCCTTTCGGGGATCACGGCGTCAGGCAATAGATAGATAGATAGATGTAGAATATACTGTATGTGTCGTATGGTTTATAATGTTTGTGTATTATGTTTTAGGCTGTGTTTGTTGTATTAAAGTGTATCATGTCTTTAACCCTCCCTTAATTTCCCCCACTGCAGAAATGGCTGGATGACCATGACCGTAAGTTTGGCCACTTTATTAACAACAAGTGGGCGAGACCATCTGGACGTAAGACCCACGACACCCGGGACCCTCGTAGAGACCGCGTCCTGGCCAGCACTGTCCAAGGCACACAGGAGGATGTCGACCTGGCTGTGGGGGCTGCCAGGACGGCTTACGAGTCCTGGAGTAAACTGTCCGGTCATGCCAGGGCAGGACATTTGTACAGGTCAGTTCTGTTACTATGCGGAAGGAATGAGGCAGTGTGTCAAACTGACCAATTTAGGGTATAATCCTGGGTAGCGGGTACATACTGTATAGCTCAATAATTTAGGGTATAATCCTGGGTAGCGGGTACATACTGTATATCTCAATAATTTAGGGTATAATCCTGGGTAGTGGGTACATACTGTATATCTCAATAATTTAGGGTATAATCCTGGGTAGCGGGTACATACTGTATAGCTCAATAATTTAGGGTATAATCCTGGGTAGCGGGTACATACTGTATATCTCAATAATTTAGGGTATAATCCTGGGTAGCGGGTACATACTGTATAGCTCAATAATTTACGGTATAATCCTGGGTAGCGGGTACATACTGTATAGCTCAATAATTTACGGTATAATCCTGGGTAGCGGGTACATACTGTATATCTCAATAATTTACGGTATAATCCTGGGTAGCGGGTACATACTGTATATCTCAATAATTTACGGTATAATCCTGGGTAGCGGGTACATACTGTATATCTCAATAATTTACGGTATAATCCTGGGTAGCGGGTACATACTGTATATCTCAATAATTTAGGGTATAATCCTGGGTAGCGGGTACATACTGTATATCTCAATAATTTACGGTATAATCCTGGGTAGCGGGTACATACTGTATAGCTCAATAATTTGTAATGTTACAATATTATTTTTACATTTTACATTCATAGATAGTCCACCAACATAGGTTTTGGTTAAGGGGAGGTATTTAGTTTGTTCCCTAGACCTCCATCAAGCTTAAAATTACACCCCCTTGAGCCCCTTTCAAGATAAATTTGTACATTTTTCGGTAGAAAAATGTCCCGGCCGAAGGCCGGTTCCTCTTAAATTACAGGCTCGCTATCGCTCGCCAGGATAAAATCGACACCTGAATTGCACAAAAGGTCTTAATATGGGGTGAAAGTTCTTAAAATAGCTAAACTAATGGGGAAAAAGTTTTATAATATCAAAAGCAATGGGGCTAAACATGAGGGAGAAAGGGGTCAAGAAAAAAATCCCAAAAGTGGAGATCTCCCCTTAAGTTAGGTTAAAGATATTGTCCAATGTTCCTTAGTAAATAGGCATCTGATTAACAGTTCTGCCCGCTACACAAGATCTTAACCCAATTTACTTCTAAGACTGGAATTAACCCTCTCACGACCATAGGACGCAGAGGTTGCCAGATTAGCAATAAGAAAAAGATTACTCTCACTGTTATAATTACCTCTCCAAAATTAGTTTTCTGCCCACAGCTAACTCAAAGACAACTGCAGAGGTTGAAGTAAACAAACTAAAGGTTTATAGATACCCCTGACGGTAACAAAGGATTTAAAGTATCCCTAATAGGCTCAAAAATCGCATCCGGATGTGAGAGGGTTAACCCCTCTGTACCGAGGATGTCTTTTTTTTTATTTGATTTCTGCTACATTTGGATGGTTTGATCAAGCGCAAGAAGGATGTATGGATGTATTATCACTCCTATTCCAAAGGGAAATACTGCCTCATCATCTCCTAATGACTATCGCCCTATCTCCATTACACCTATCCTATCCAAGCTCTATGAGAGGCTTTTGTCCAGACGCCTTTCCTCTTATTGTAATAGTCATAATTTGATACCAAACTCACAGTTTGGTTTTCGTAAGGGACTGGGTACATGTGATGCACTTCTGACACTCACCCATGACTTCCAATCTTCATTGGACCAGGGACATGAGTCTCGCGTCGTGGCTATTGACTTTAGTTCTGCTTTTGATTTAGTCAACCATAAAGCACTTCTGTTTAAGTTACAGCTCATTGGTATTGGTGGCAATTTTTTAAGGATCTTTGAAGATTTTTTGACGAAAAGATCTCAGTCTGTGGTCATTGATGGGTGTCATTCCCCTTCTGTTACTGTTGTTTCTGGTGTTCCACAAGGCAGTGTCCTTGGGCCTTTGCTTTTTATTATTTTTACTGCTGACCTGTGTTCCGAGCTTGAAAATAAACTAATCTCCTATGCTGATGATACAACTTTATATGCGTCAATTGCATCACCAATAGATCGACACGTAATTGCTACTGCTCTGAATAGGGATTTAGCCAAAATTACATCATGGTGTGAACTTTGGGGCATGAAACTTAATGCTAGTAAAACACACTCCATTATCATCAGCAGATCTCGTACCTTGGATCCTCCCCATCCTTATCTACAAGTTTCTGGCGAGCAAATTGAGAATGTGGATACTCTGCGTTTGTTAGGAGTTACTCTTGATCCCAAACTTACTTTTGAAAAGCATATTCGTTCTTTCTCCTCTTCCATTTCCCAAAAAATTGGTCTGCTTCGCAAGGTTTATAAAACATTTGCTTGTGACGCCACAGTTATCAAGTCTTTTTATGCTTTTATTTTGCCACATTTCGAGTACTGCTCACCTGTCTGGTTGTCAGCAGCTGACTGCCATCTCAAGTTGCTTGACAGGTCGCTAAATTCCATCAGTTTTATTCTACCTAATTTGTCTCTTGATCTGTGTCATCGACGTAAAGTTGGTGCCCTTAGTCTTTTATTTAAAGTTTTTAACAACCCTCAGCATCCCTTACATGGGGTTCTGCCTGGGCCCTATGTCCGGGCTCGTGCAACTAGATTCACAAACAATCTTAATTATCTTGCCATGAGCCGTGTTAATTTTTCTACTACACAGTTTTCACGGTGTTTTGTGCCGGCCATGGTTGACTTGTGGAATAAGTTGCCAAATGAGCTAGTCAATTCAGCTAATATCTCCATTTTTAAGTCTAGAGTTAATGCTTTTTTGCAGCATTAATTCTAATTTTTAAACTTATTTTATTCTATTTTATTGTATTATATTTAAGCTTGATATCCTCCACTGCATAATATGTTATCTGTGTTTAATATGTGTATATGTACAGTACAGTATACAGTGTATGTTTTTATTTTTTCCTAAGTTGCCATAGTCTCTCTCCAGTGCCTCCGGGTGTTTTGTGTGGATTGATCTTGATGGTGTTTCTGCACCCTGGTTGGAGACTTCGGCATCTCATATAATAATAATAATAATAATAATAATAATAATAATAATGGTAGCTAAAAGGATTAATTGAGATTGTGTGTAGCCTTTTAATGTGTAGACGTTCTTCCTAAGTTGAATAAAATCACCCAATAGTTGCCAGCATGTAATGAAAAAGACGTCGCTGGTACACAAGGGGTTACTAATATTTGTTATATTTTTAACATCGTTCTTAACCCTCTCACATCCTGATGCGATTTTTGAGCCTATTAGGGATACTTTAAATCCTTTGTTACCGTCAGGGGTATCTATAAACCTTTAGTTTGTTTACTTCAACCTCTGCAGTTGTCTTTGAGTTAGCTGTGGGCAGAAAACTAATTTTGGAGAGGTAATTATAACAGTGAGAGTAATCTTTTTCTTATTGCTAATCTGGCAACCTCTGCGTCCTATGGTCGTGAGAGGGTTAACACCAATAAAAAACCCAAATTAAATTAATGAAAGGATTAATTCTTCCAGCATTCGAACCTAGAATATCTCGTACCGAACGTACAAGCTCTAACCATTACACCATCAAAACCGTTAAGGAGAGGTTTTTAGTTGATTCCCTAGACTTCCATCAAGCTTAAAATTACTCCCCCTTGACCCCCTTTCAAGAGAAATTTGTACATTTTTCGGTAGAAAAATGTCACGGCCGAAGGCCGGTTCCCCTTAAATTACAGGCTCGCTATCGCTCGCCAGGAAAAAATCGACACCTAAATGGCACGAATGGTCTTAAAATTGACAGAAAGGGGGCGAGGGTTCTTAAAATCGCCAAACTAATGGGGTGAACATCTTAAAATCTCAAAATCAATGGGGCTAAACCTGAATGAGAAAGGAGTTCAGTAAAAAATCCCTCAAGTGGACATCTCCCCTTATGAAGAATTTCAGGAGAATTAATGTAAATATATATTTTTTTTTTACAGTTTTATCACTTCCAAAGATAATGATAACCGCAAAGCATAATTCAACTTGGTATATTTATTAATAATGGCTAAAAATGAGGGACTCTGTTTTAGGACTGGTTATGAATAGTCTCTCGTTTGACACTCTAGTCTTGTCATAGAAAAGAAGCATTCTTCCAAGGACTCTTGACTGTCAAACTAAGAGACTATTCAAAACCAGAGTCCAGTCGTTTTACTCATTGTTATTAAAATTCCAAAGTTATTATATCTTTGGATGTGATCAAATGGCTAAAGCTTTTTAAATTAATTAAATTTAGATGTAGATAAATGTGTTTGAACTCTCTCTCTCCCATTAACCTCTTCAGCACCATGACGTCTTTTTACCTTTGATTCTGGTTACCATTAGATGATTTTATGCAGTTTAAGAAGGACCTATGTTACTAGGAGGGTTTATTGAGACCATATTTACCCATTTGAGTCTTAGAGGTCTATTATATACTAAAGAAAATGGTCTAATGGTAACCGGAATATGATGACAATGATGTAATGTTGGTGAAGGGTTAAACAACATCCTAAAGACCTACCGGTACCATGTTTAGGACGTAAAACTGGAACCCTACTCTCTGTGGATGAAGCGGTCTTTAAACTTGTGTGTCAGGGTGTCAAACAAAATCCAAGTCCTTTATTTGTTAGTAGTCTTGGCAAATCCAACGTCAAGGCTATTAACCTAATTGCAATGACGACTTGTCTATTTTGACTGCTATGTCGTCATTCCAACCGCGGTTAAAAAGAAAACGTCTAGAGTCTACTCCTTATCTTGCTCTAGGAGACGTTGTACATTAACCAAAACTACCACCGAAGGTGAAAAAAGCATAGAAGAGAAGAAAAAGGGGTTTACCTTAGTTACCGCTTAAGGCCCATCCCGTGTTCCGTCATGTGCAGATCACTGTCGAACGTGCGCATGAGCGACCCTCTCTTGTTACCATTTTTTCACGCGCCTCCATTGATTGAGTCCGCTTTTGTTGTGCTCCTTCAATTCACCCTGTTTTAGGTTCGTTTCGGCTTTTCTGGCCTTCTTTTTGCTAGACAGATGTTACGTGATCTAGGACACACCTAAATGGGCTCCTTAGTGTGTTTAATGGAGACGCGTGTGGACATAGCTACCGAAGGTACGGGGGCGCTTGGCGTTCCCCGTCTATATGTTTTCATTCTTTCTCTTTTCATATTCTTTTTTCCTGTTAGTCTGGGCATAGTTTAGCTTTTAGCTTCAATTAGCCTTGCTTGTTTATCATTCAGGAATTGCTATGCCCTTATGAGTTCTCATTTTTTTCATAGCCTAGGTGTACAGTTGGTTCACAATCTGAGATTTCGTGGTGGCGGTGCTGTTTGTAGGTTTGTGTCAGCCGCATAACTAGCGTTATTCCCGAGTCCCCCCTTTCGAGCCTTCACTGTGTCTCAAGGGCCTGGGCGCTTAGTGGTTCGTGATACCCAGAGGTACCCCACGGGGGCCTCTCCCTCACTCCACAGGGTTTTTCGCCCCTGACACATTCTCTACTCGCGGCTAGGCCACCCTTTTTCTCACCAGTTTCATTACTGGTTTTTTGTGTTCCCTTCCTGTTTTCACCTCCATCCTTTCATTACTTTTGCCCAATCCTGGGGTACCCCACGGGGGCCCCTATTGTGCCAAACCACCCAACCTGCCACTTCTCCTCATGGGCTTTGCTCTATCTCTGTGGGTTGGGTGGTTCCCAGGGGATGTGCCTCCTCTCCCCTGGTGTGCCTTCCTTGCCTCTCCCTTGACCGGTCGAGTCAGGATATTATCAAGGAAGACACTGCTCAGCTAGATGGTCACGGTCATCGTTGCTTGGAGTTCATAAGGAGTTGACGCTTGTTTGCCGGCCTTTTTTGGTTTTCCTAGACGCCCCTCTCGCTTGTTCAGCACCGGGCCCTCTTGGCAGGTCCCGCAAATTTGCGGAGTGCTCGATTCGGCCCTCTGGGTCGTTTCGGCTCCCCGCAAATTTGCGGAGATCGCTGGGGGGTCGCGTGACGATGTGGGGGGTTTGTGTCGGTACGGATCTACCTCCATTGGCCCGCAAATTTGCGGTTATAGTTGGCTTTCACTGTTGACCCTTTTTTGTGTCATATTGTTGCCTGATACTATATTGGTGTATGCACTTTCCTGGTGTTATAGGCCCTGCATATAAGATGTTGAGTGGTGGTTAACACTTTCTCCATCTTTGCAGGTTCTGCTGGTGCTCTTCCGCCTCGGCCGCCCTCCTCACCTACCTCTGTGCTCCCGGTTTAGGGTGAGTACAGATGCCTGTTTGCATGTGTGTTCCTGTTTCCCCATGCTCCTTCCCTGGTTCTTCTTGGACATTCTCTACACTTACACCTTCGACGTGCTGATTCTGGTGTGTGTTCTTCTCGTGCTGGTCGGCTGCTTTGCTTTCGCCTTGGTTGTCGCTCCCCGTGCTTGGTGAGCCACATGTCCTGCTTGCGCCACTCGCTCTTTGTGTCCTCTACGGCCTACCTCCCTGCTCTGTGTGGCCCGTGTCTGGCCCTGGTGGTTGTGCTGCTCCATGGCCCTGGTTCCTCGGCGGTGGCTGTGGCCTCTGCTTCCCTTCCGTCGGTGTGGCCGATGGTCTCCCGCCACATTGGGCCGGTGGGCCGCCGTTCCCCGGCTTTTGTTGCCGCCCGGTTCCGCGTCACCCTGGGTATCCCTGACCCGACTGCCGGCCGTTCACCCCAGCCCGTAGCCTCGTCGGTGGCGCTCTCGTCTCACACGCGAGGGGTCGGGGGTTCCCTCCCAGACCGGGCGGTGCCGAATTGGGCTTGTCTCCTTTCATGTGTTAGCCTCAGTTCACCTAGCTGTAAATAGGTACCTGGAATTCGTGGACGACGTTGTGCCGTCCCATCTGGGGTTGGCACACATGGTACAAGGCGGGCTGGGTATCATATGGTTCCCCTACGCTCCTGGTCAACCTAAGCCTCCACGCTCTCGCTCGCCTCGCTCCTGCCCCTCGTCGTCCTCCTGTTCGCCTTGACGTCGCCCGTCGCCCTCGTCTTGGTTCTCGCCCTGAGGCCGGGGTTAGCGGCTCTGCTCCTATGCGCCCTCCCCTGGCCTCTACGGATAGGGGCTCTCCTCCCTTCCGCCCGCTTTTCTAGCCCGGACGACTTCCTCTTCCGTTGTCCTCTCCGCGCGCGGTTGTTCGTGCTGTCGCTGGCCCTCTGCTCCCTCCTACACTGTCCAGGAGGGTCCGCCTGGGTGTCGTTGCTTCTCCTCCTTCACCTGCTTCAGTGCCTCTTCTTCCTTCACGGTCTCGTCCCGCGGTGGGGGTCCCTCCCTCCTCCGCCTCGGTGTCGGGCCGCCCTGTTCTCTCAGCCCCGGGGGTCCTTGCTCTGTTTCCCCCTGCGGCTCCTTCTGGCCTCCTTTCACCCGGCCAGCCTTCCCCCTCCCGTCGTCCTGCTCCTCCTCCTTCTTCTCTTCCTGCCCTTCACTTCCCGTCTCGCCTGGGGGGTACCCCTCCTCTTGCCTCGGTGAGGCTTCGGGGTCCCCCTTTTCTCGGGAGCTGTCGTGTCACTGGAAGAGGGGGATGGTGCTGTTTCCCCCTCGGCCGTTCGTGTTCGGGGACGGGTCCCTCTACGGCGACGCGGCCGTCGTCGCTCGCCTTCCTTGGGTCGCGACGCTGCTGGTTCGTGTCGTGGGTCTCGCTCCCGCTCACGCTTGTCCCTGCGGACCGACCCTTCTGGGTGGGGGGGGGGGTGGGGGGGGTCGCCTCTCTCGGTTCGATTGTTGGCTTTGCGGGACTGGGTTGTGTCACGCTTCGACGGGTGCTTGGCGTCGTTGGCCGCCTCCCTCTTCTCGCGCTTCTTGGCGGTGCCTCACCCTCAGCGCCTCGCCTTTCCTACCCCTGCTACGGTCCCGCTCCCTTCTGCAGGCCTCCGCTCTGGTCAGACTTCAGCCGCACTGACCTCCTTCCGGCTGTTCGGTCCCTGGCTGTGTTGGCGGGTCTGTCCTCCTATGGGACGGGTTTGTGCGGCGCCGGTACGCCTGGCTTCGCCGTCATGCTCGGTCGCCCTCTCCCCTTGGAGGCCTGGTTTGCTGTGGCCTTCGCCTTCACACCGTTCCGTCGACGGCTCTCCTTCGGTCCCTCCCTTAGGTTACTCGCCTTGACGTTGGACTGGGGTCGTCCCTGCTTTTGCCTCCTCTTGTGTCTGTCGGCAGGTTGGCCGGCGCGTTCTGGTCCTGGATGGGCGCGCCCATTCTTGAACTTTGTTCTATTGCTACCCCGTTCTTCTCTCCCCCGGATCAGGCCTCTGTCGCCACGGTTTTTCCCTTGCGACGGAGGGTGACGGACTTCTTGTCTTGTCTTTCGGTTCCCTCCAGCCGTCTGTTCCCGCCTGCGGCTTTTCGGGGCGTCTGCGCCAGGCGCTCTTCGCGAGGGTTTGGACCGCGTTCTGCGGGTCCGCCTTCGGCTCGCGGTGTCTTTGGTTCCCGAGCTGCAGGCGGTTTTGTGCGCGGCAACTCGGCGCCGCCCGACAGTGCGGTCCTCGTTCTGCCGGCCGGCCCCCTTGGATATTCGTCAGGGTTTGTTGTACTCTGCGCTCCATACGTCGGGGTTGTTTCAGCTGGTTGCTTGGGTATGCTCGCTTCTCTGGCGGCGGCCCCTGCTTCCGACACGCGACGACGCGCTGTGTCATTGCGTTCCCTGCTTCCGTCACGCACCGTCGTGCTGTGTCGCACGCGGGGTCTTCTCAGTCCCTTCCTTCTGCCGGTCCTCTTCGGGGTGCTGCTACACGTGCTGCCGCCTTGCGCGGCCGCAGGACTGGGACGTTGCGGGCCAGTGCGTCGATTCCGCCTCGCCCTTCTGTTCTTGCCCCTTTTCATCCCCGCTGTGTCGGGGCTGGCCGTCCTTCCACTTCCGGCCGCCCTTCGCCGTGGTCTGCCCCGCGCCGGCCTGGGGTTGGTGGGGGGGGGGGGGGGGGGTAGAGGTCGACGTGGCGCTCGTGCCCGCACGGCCCGTACCGAGGGTACCTCCGCGTCAACACAATGTGTAGTTCTCTGGGTCGGCCTCCTTGTTCTCCTTCTCGCCTGGCCGACCGGGTCGCTCCCCTCCTCTCGGGTGCTCCCTCGGGTGCTCCCTCGGGTTGTTTTTGCCCTTGCACCCCTCGGTTGCCGCGAGGGACATTGGGGGCGGCGGGTTGCGCGGTGGGGTCTCCCCTGGTGGTGGCCGTCTCGACCCCCTTTCCGCTCTTGTCACCGCCGCCGGCCCATCTCTTCGGACGTGGCCCACGTGCTCCCTTCCCTGCCCGAGCTGGGTAGCGTCGAGGGAGTTGATCGCCGGTCGCCCGGTTTTCCTCTCCCGTGTCTTTCTGGTCCCGTCGAACTGCGACGCGATGCGACCGTTGGTGGTTCTGTCGGCCCTCAACGGGCGCGTCCTGCTCACACGGTTTCGGATGCTGCCGGTACCCCTGGTACGCCTGGGCCTGTGCCCTCTGTCGTGGGTTGTGTCGCTGGCCCTCCAGGATGCGTCTTGGCTCGTTCCTCTCCATCCTCTCTTCCAGCGATTCTTGGCCGTTCGGACTTCCGATCGTGTGTTCCTGTTCGCCGGCCTTCCCTTCGGTCTCCACATCGCGCCGCGGCTCTTCTCCGCACATGTGGGGCAGGCTCTGGGTCCTCTCCTCAGGAGCGGGCTCCAGCTCCTGTTTTTCTTGGCCGACTGGTTGGTTGTTTCCGAAGCCCTCGGCCTGTGCGTTGGCGCCGCCCTCCCAGTCGTTCGCTCCGTCGCACGGTTAGGGTTCCCCTTTTGGTGTTCCCGTTTCACGCTTGACCCCGTCGCGTGTCGTGCCATGGGTCGCTCTCGCATGGGTTTTCTCCGGCGCTACGGTGACCCGGGGTCTGCCGACCGCGGTGCTCCTTCGGTGGACGGTCTTCGCCGTGTTGCACTCGGTCTCCCTCCTGGGGTGGCTCTGGGACTCGTTCGTGGGACTCGTTCGTGGGTTCGCTGCTTTGGGCCGCTCTGCCCCTTTCCTTGGGGTGCCTCTGGCTCCTCCGCCTCCTCCTCATGGGCCCTGTGATGTTTCCGTTGCCCCTCTGGTTCGGCTCCTGCCGCTCCTGCGTCCCGTTCGCTGCCGCTTCGGTCTCTGGGTTGCTCCGGGCTCGCTCTCTGCGGCTGTGCCCTGGTCCGCCCCCCTCGCCGACGGTCTGGGTAGCCACAGATCCGTCGAGCGAGGTTGGGTGGGGTTCCCGATCGAACCTGGGACGTCCACTTCCTGGCTGATGGGTGGGTCTCCCTCCCCTTACCCATCTATGCCCTCGGACTGTTGGTTCCTCGGTTCTTCCTGCGGGTCCCCGCGCTGGCCCTTCGGGGTCAGTCGGTGGCCTTCGGGTTAGACGCTCAGACAGGCTGTCCCCTGTTTTCCTTCTGCGGGGGTTCCTCCAGGTCGTTGACTCTATTGGGGGTCTCGGTGGAGTTGTTCTTCCTCGCGGCCCGACACCCTTCTCCTTGCATGCCTCCTCCCTGCCCGGGCCGGCCACCCTGTGGGCGGCCGCCCTGTCGTGAGGGCAGGGCGTTCTTGTTGAATGGGCGTTGCAACGGACTGTGTTCACCGACCTCGCGGCTTCCTGAGGTGTTCCGGAGGTCGCCTTGTTCGCATCGGGGGTGCCGCGCCAGTTGCCTTTGGACCTCTCCCTCCGGCCTCGCGCTCCGGGGGGGGTCCGGCCGCTTTCATGGTGGCCTGGTACGGGTGGCGGTCGATATCCATCTTTCCGCCCCCAGACGCGCTGTTGCTGTGCCCAGTCCTCGCCAGGCTGCGGCTGTGCCACGGCTGCGTCGGGCTCCTCGCGCCTCTGTGGCCGGCACGGGCTTGGTCCGCCCGGTTGCCGCGGTGGTGCCCGAGTCCGGTCCCTCTACCTGTCTCCGGCTTCCGCTTGGGCTCGGTTGGGGCCCTGCGGCCCTCGTTGGCCTTCGCATCGTGCTTGTTCATGTGGCACGATGGCTCCCGGTCCCTGGCCGGG
Source organism: Lithodes maja (assembly GCA_037953745.1). NCBI lineage: Eukaryota > Metazoa > Arthropoda > Malacostraca > Decapoda > Lithodidae > Lithodes > Lithodes maja. The sequence continues at coordinate 53,427 of JBAKBP010007529.1, forward strand.
CCCTGACTGACCTCCTGCTGCGTTCCTGGCCGTCTTCTCCTTGGGGGCCTTCCGGGTCCCGCTGGAGGTCTTTTCCTAGGTGGCTACGGGCCACTCGCCTGCCTGTTGGCTCTCCTTCCCTCGTCCTCCGCTCCTTGTTTCACCTCTTCCGTACGCGTCACTTTCGAGTAGACGCTATACGTCCCCGCTTGTCTGCCGTCCGGGGGGCTCTTTGGGTCCGTCGCTCGGCTGGTCGTTCTGACACAGGTGCCTGATTCCTTCCTGACGGCTGCCTTCAGGGATCGACCTCCTCCGCGCCTAGTCCCTCCGCAGTGGGTTCTGGGGCGGGCTCTGGTCCTTCTGGCTTCGCCCTCGTCTACGAGGGCCGCTACGCCGGTTCTGTTGCTCGGGCGTCCGCTCTTCCTTGTCGCTCTGGCCGCTGGGGTTCGGGTGTCTGCCCTAGCGGTATTGTCGTGGCCCCGGGACTGCGTACGATTCTCCCCGTCCCTGCATGGCGTCTCGTTCGCCTCCTCCCCTCCTTTTGTTGCCACGCTTGGGAGGGCGGCCCCCGTCTTTCCGGCCTTTCGCCGTCCAGGCTTTCCGGCTTGGGCATCCTCGCCATGTGTGGTGCCCGGTGTCGGCCTTGCGCTCCTCTGTTGCGTCTGTGGCACCGCCTTCGGGTCCTGCTGTGTGGGTGTCTCCTCGGACGGGTGGGTGGCTCTCGCAGGTGCAGTTGGGGCGCCGCGTTCGTCGGACCGTTCGTGCCCGTCGCCCTGTTTGTAGGGTTTCTGCGCACGTTGTCAGATCCTTTGCTGCCTCCTTCCGGTTCCTGCCGCGTCGATCCTTACCTGCCTTCGCCTCGGCGGTTTTGTGGGTCTTCTATCAATTCCTTCATCTCCTCCTACCTCTCCGTGTCCAGTGTTCGACCCCCTCGGCTGGTGATTGCTCTCGGGGGTCGTGTTTCCTGGGCTCTGGCGAAGATCCCTGGTCTTCCCCCCCTTGTCCCTCGTTCTTTTCCTTTGTTTTATATGACAAAGGGGGGGGGGGGGTGTACGGGTTTGCAACACTGAATTGCAAGTTTGGGATTGTATATTGTTCCAGTACATAAGTGTTTTTGCCACATTGAAAATTGTGTTTTGTTCTTGTGTTCAGTGTTTTTGTTAGTTTTTGAAGAAAAGGGATTTTGGGTACAGTACCTTTTTGGTTTCAGACAAGTCTATGTTTTTGCATTACTATGAATGACGGGCATGTGTTAAAACTGTTCTTTTTAGCTACTCCTCAGTTTTTCACTCTTTTATTAGACTCTCTTGTTTAAATTGTGTCTTTGTCATTCATACTTTTGTTTTATGCATTGGTTTTTTTGGTAGGTTGGGCTTGGATGTCCTCCTCCTATTTGTTATGCAGCCTTGACGTTGGATTTGCCAAGACTACTAACAAATTGGGAGGTTTGACGTACCTCCCAACCTACCAAATAGGAAAACCTACTATTTGGTAGTAGTCTTGGAAAATCCAACGTACATAATACCCTCCCTCACGCCGGACCCCTGCCCATCCGCGTTCTTCTGCTGACGTGAGATGTGATAACAAGAGAGGGTCGCTCATGCGCACGTTCGACAGTGATCTGCACATGACGGAACACGGGATGGGCCTTAAGCGGTAACTAAGGTAAACCCCTTTTTCTTCTCTTCTATGCTTTTTTCACCTTCGGTGGTAGTTTTGGTTAATGTACAACATCTCCTAGAGCAAGATAAGGAGTAGACTCTAGACGTTTTCTTTTTAACCGCGGTTGGAATGACGACATAGCAGTCAAAATAGACAAGTCGTCATTGCAATTAGGTTAATAGCCTTGACGTTGGATTTTCCAAGACTACTACCAAATAGTAGGTTTTCCTATTTGGTAGGTTGGGAGGTACGTCAAACCTCCCAATTTTTAGTCTTTATTATTGTATATGTAAACTTAAAATCATGGTCTATAGTTTAAATTATGTCTTTCCAAGTGATCACATGGCCAAAACAATGCTATTTCATGTTAATTTTCTTGTATTCCTTGAACGTGACGATAGTGCGTTGTTATGTGTGCAATTAGTTTGCTTGGGAACCAGATTAACTTGCTCATGTAGTAATGTACACCCTATGTGGTGGATTGTGTTCTTTCATTTCATAAATTTTATTTTAGTAAGCGTTGTTTCCACATAGCGATTTTGATATGTTGTTTTGACTTTATATTGTCTTTGTCCCAGTTTTGGTTTGCTTTGTTTGCAAGTTTTACATTTTAATTTCATTCATGTCTTCTAACAAAATTGCTCCGGTTTGACACCCTGTATGTACTTGCATGTTTGTTTGTTTCCAGTGTTGCCCGTCACATCCAGAAACACTCGAGGCTACTTGCAGTGGTTGAGGCTCTGGACAACGGTAAGACGGTGCGTGAGACCCGCGACTGTGACATACCCTTGGTGGCGCGTCACCTGTACTACCACGCTGGCTGGGCACAACTCAAGGACACAGAGATGCAGGGATGGAAGTCTGTCGGTCAGTGCTCTATCATGATTTTATTTTTATTATTATACCGGTAATGTAAAACTTGAAAAATAAACAAACCAAAACAGGAACGGCACAATATAACAACAAAAGATCTAATCAAAATCACTATGTGGAAATCATGATTTAGCAAAATAATATTTAAAAACAAAGTAAAAGTCAAAACCAACACATAGCATATACTGTACATCACTATAATTATGAGTAAGTGAATTTGGGTCCCAGGCAAATTAGTTCTCTTGTTTCATGTAGATGTTTAAGGGCACCACAGATGAGAACATAATTAATGTTTGCCATTTGGTTGTACTGTACAGTAATTGATTGTGTTTGGTATTTATTTGTGTATGAAACTAGCCTTATCCCAACAACCTGTCAAGGACAGAAGAAGAATAAGTCAAAAGACCAGGATGATTTTTTATATAAAATTCCACAAGCATGTAAATTTCCAAGAATTATCACATTATATATATACTACAGATCTATTATTGCAATTACTAAAATATAGATTCAGTATATTCATAAACCAAGAAATAACATGAGCCGAATTTGTGCTTATGCGATCGAAATCTCGTCGATAGAGTACGATATCTAAATGTGCTTAAAATTGACAGAAATTGGGTAAACAGTCTTAAAATCGTCAAACTAATGGGCCTAACGTCTTAACCCTCTCACGACCATAGGACGCAGAGATTGCCAGATTAGCAATAAGAAATAGATTACTCTCACTGTTATAATTACCTCTCCAAAATTAGTTTTCTGCCCACAGCTAACTCAAAGACAACTGCAGAGGTTGAAGTAAACAAACTAAAGGTTTATAGATACCCCTGATGGTAACAAAGGCTTTAAAGTATCCCTAATAGGCTCAAAAATTGCGTCAGGATGTGAGAGGGTTAAAACCTCAAAACAAATGGGCTAAAGATGAGTCCAAATATAAACCCTCTTAAGTAACAACATGATAAGCGATAGTGAATGGGAATTGCAGGGTCTGGTAAATATGTTTGGAACAGTGTGCGAAAAATGGAATCTGAAGGTAAATGCGGGGAAGAGTTAGTTAGTTATGTAGAGCAGATTAACCAGACCACTGAGCTCCATACGGAACTCTCATAGGTCCGGGGGAAGAACAAGGTTATGGTCTTCGAAAGGGGTGAAGTCACAGAGTGTGAGGTGAAGTTGAACGGTCAGGCTATGGAGATTATCAGCTCATTTAAGTATCTGGGCAGTGTGTTGAGTAAAGAAGGGACTATGGATGAAGAAGTGAGGGAGAGGTTGCAACAGGGGAATAGGGTTGTAGGAACGCTGAAAGCAATAACAAGAAATAGGGTGGTCAGCATGGAAGTCAAGAAGTCCTTGTATGACAGTGTGGTAATCCCGACATTGACTTACGGAAGCGAAGCATGGACGTTGGTGGAGAGACGCAGACCAAGAGTGAGAGGGGTGGAAATGAGTTACTTGAGAAGTGCTTGCGGAGTTACATGGAGGGATAGACAGACGAATGAGGAAGTAAGAGGGAGGTGTGGTGTGGAGGTAGATATGCTGGAAATGTGAAAAGGAACACCTTGAGATGGTTCGGCCATATGGAACGTATGGGAAGCGAGAAAATTACTAAGAGGGTGTACGAGAGTGAGGTGGAAGGATAAAGAGGGAGAGGTTGAAGGATGGAGTGAAGAAGTATACGAGTGAAGGTGGTGCTGATTGGGAGGAGGGGCGTCGACTGACTGGGGACAGAGGTGCATGGTGGCATTTCGTTTGTGGCCTCCCTACGAGGATCACGGCGTCAGGCAATAGATAGATAGATAGAAGTAACAAAATCTCCCCTTAATGCCACCTCCCTTCCCTGTAGATGAGGCAGAAGGGGGTCCAGATAAAAAACCCTCTTAAGTAACAAAACCTCCCCTTAATACCCCCACCCCTTCCCTTCCTATCAGGTGTGGTGGGTGCCGTAGTACCCTGGAACTTCCCGGTAATGTTATTGGCCTGGAAGGTGTGTCCCGCGCTGGCCATGGGGAACACTGTGGTACTCAAGCCGGCCACATCCACCAGGCTATCTGCTCTGCTCTTTGCTGAGATCTGTGCTGAGGCTGGGTAAGTTAATATAGGGATTTTTTGGAGTGTTCTATCTTCAATATTGTCTTTTCCTGCTCTTCTTTTCTTTGCTTTCTAGTCTTAATTATTTTCTTCTACTGTATATAGATCAGTAACATGCTTCACCTTGACCATAAAATAATAGCTTGAGGATGTACAGTAACACCATTTCTACTACAGTAAAGAGACTAAAACCATGCACTCTGTGGATGAAGCAGTATTTAAACTTATATGTATGTATTTTAGGCTGCCAGCGGGAGTATTCAACGTGATTACCGGCAGTGGTAGTATGGGGTCGCAGATGGCTGTACACCCTGAAGTAGACAAGGTAGCCTTCACTGGATCAACGGAGGTGGGACAGACACTGCGCCGCGTTACTGCCGGTACTGGCAAGAAGATCTCTCTCGGTGAGTACAATTAGACTAACAGCTACATAAGGAGATGTATAGATAGAAAGTACTTGTCTCTCTCTTACACATACACACTCACACATACATACTCACATACAGTAAACCCTCGCTCTTTCGTACTTCACTCTTTCGGAATTCCAAGGCTTTCGGACAAGCATTTCAATTCGAACTCATGGTTCAGCCTTTCGGATTTGTCCGAAAGGCTGAGAAAATTCCTCCGTCCTTTTCGGACTACACTTTCGGACTACATTTAACTTCGGACTCATGCTTCAGCCTTTCGGATTTGTCCGAAAGGCTGAGAAAAATTAAATCGCATTCAGACCAAAGAGCCGAGTTTTGGACTTGTCTGGTTAGGTGAATGTGTATTCGGACTTATAAACTTCGGACATTATTTCAGCCTTTCGGATTTGTCTGAAAGGCTGAGAAAAATTATTTCGCATTCGGACCGAAGAGCCGAGTTTCGGACTTATAAACTTCGGACATTATTTCAGCCTTTCGGATTTGTCTGAAAGGCTGAAGTGTGAGTTCGGACTCGGCCCTTTCGGACTTTTGACACTTTCGGACAGGGGTCTCCCCCAATTAGTCCGAAAGAGTGAGGGTTTACTGTATAGTACAACACACATAACCACATACCGGTATAGCACAACACACATACACACTCATATAAACACACATTGCAACATTCCCCTCTCTCTGACACATACATACATATTCACAGAAATTCTGTCCTATTCTCCCTGGTAGGTAGCCTTTACTGGGTTAAAAAAAGTGGGACAGATACTTGCCACATGTTCCAAAATTATCTGAAGAGATATTATCATGCATATTTATTTATGATAGAAAACAACTTCCTACATACTTTTTTTTTTTAAGCTAGCGGTGCCCGTTACCAGATAGGCATCAAAATCTGATTATTATGTGTCCTGGGAGTGAGGCAAGCGAGTGCAGGCAGCACGGGACCCCTTCATCCGTCGCCCATCATGGCTGGGCGTGCATTGACGTAACTGAGAGACATCTGCTACATCAATGCAGTGTTACACATAGTGAAAACAGCTCAAAACCTCTATTGTTTAGCGATTTTGACCTTTGCTAGATCGTTGCAAGACAACCAAACGTTGTACAGAGATGATTCAGGCATCATTGGAAAGCTCTATCACTTTACTTTCACGTATATACTGTATCATTGTATTAAGTTTTGGCTCTTGTTTATACATGAAAATATATGGGGAATGAAGGTCAATTAGGGCCAAAACCTCCGCAGGCAAAGAGTTAACACGAATCATTCCTTGTTCATTCTAGAGCTTGGAGGCAAGAGTCCCATCATCGTGTTTGACTCAGCGGACTTGGATTCTGCTGTGGAGGGTGTGGTGGACGCCATCTGGTTCAATCAAGGACAGGTAGGTGCAACAATATTTTCAACCGACGGTAAGTTACCATGTCTTCTTCTCGATAAGTCAGCGAGCATACTACAGTACCGGTACCTGAGCAGTGGTCCCTCATTGATGCAGATGTATACTGTTAACCACACTATCCTAAAATATCTAGAGGTTGTAAAGTGGTGCTGGAGGCTATAAATATAATACAATGACTCCTATTATATATTATTATTACCATATTAAATTGTTTTAATGTTTTTGTATACAATAGGTGATGACATAATGGAGCAATGCTTTGGCAAGACTTTTTAATATTACATTCTAACTGGTGAAAGGCAACCCCGTCTGAGCCGTTACAATGTACTATAGTATGTAGTACATTGTACAATGTACTATAGTATGTCGGCGGGTGCCCAACCCCGAAAATGGTTGAAATAGGGGAGCTATCCCCCCGCCAAAGGCGGCTTTCTAGGGCCTTTCCTAGCTGATGCTGAGAGGATTGGGTTCTAGTCATGTGGTGATGGGCTGGTCTATCAGAGTGAGAACTGAGCAATCTCTGCCATACCCATAGCTTACTCTGACTGTTCCTTTTACCTATATATTTCTAGATCTCAAGTGACGGCATCTCTAACGTGGATTGACCTCCCAATCTACCAAGATTGGAAGCCAAAGCGTCACATTTTAACCTTGCCCCTCAACTTTCTCTTCATAATTGCTGAGGGACACAGGGCCCTGGGTGGGGCTTTGGTTTCCCGGGCATTTCCGTGCCCTCCTCAGCTCCCCGCCATGGAGTGGCTTCGGTCACCCAGGCTTTATTGTGGTCGGCAGGGAGGGTTCTGTGGGAGCGCTCGGTTATGGCCTTGGCCTTGCTCGGGGCCTTGGGGCTGTTCGGCCAGGCAGCTTGGGGAACAACAACAACAACAACAACTATAGTATGTAATTGAAATCAACACTAATCAATTATATGTACAGGCCTCATTTTATATTGTTTTATTTTTACACTGTTCATTAATTTGAGGACGTAATTCATTGCTTTTCTTAGAGTACCGGTAGTTTCATTATAAGTCTTGTATTTTAGGAACGTAACTACAACTTTAAGTGAGAAATGACTGTACTGGAAAACGACACTAAACCATTGTACGTATGCAAGTACCGGTGATGTACACTCGGATACCATTGTCTCTAGCGCATTCATAAACATTTGTTGATTTTACCTATTTCTAATTATGGAAATATATCTCTGGACACTAATTTATGAGTATAATTTTCTATACATCAACTACAAAACTGTATATACTATATATTGGAAAGCAAGTGCTATCCAAAAATCAATCCAGATAGTTATACAGTAATTGCATAAAGATATACAGTAAATTCCCTTTTATCCAAAAATCATCAGTCTTTTGAAATGGATAAGCGATTTTTACGGATAAACGAGTCCCTCTATATAGAGCTAAATATATGTACAAATGGCCAAATATACTTTTTTTAATGCATTTAAAACCATTTCTAGGCTGTCTTAACTTAAAATTATCATCTAATTCTAGCTATGTCTACTTCAGAGGGGTTAAATTGATGCAATTAAGCACCCAGAGAGGCTTGAAAAAGTGAAAACTAGTGAAAAACATGGATATCAAAACCTTTGGTTAACTGAAATGTTTGGATATTTGAATTTTGGATAAAAGGGAGTTTACTGTACATAGGGGGTCCACGAATTCTTACGAGTGGGCTAGAGACTATGGCATCCGAGTGTACCAGTATGTTGTTGTTGTTGTTCCCCAAGCTGCCTGGCCGAACAGCCCCAAGGCCCCGTTGAAGGCCAAGGCCATAACCGAGCGCCCCCACAGAACCCGTATGTTCATAAGTTTAACTGTCTTGATAGCGTAATGCATAAATGCGCGGAATTTCGGTGTGAGTATCCTAGGTTCAAGTCCTTGGGGTGCCACCTGTATTTGTTGATTTCATTAATTGAGTTTAGAAGTTGTTGTTGTTGTTCCCCAAGCTGCCTGGCCGAACAGCCCCAAGGCCCCGAGCAATTCCAAGGCCATAACCGAGCGCCCCCACAGAACCCTCCCTGCCGACCACAATAAAGCCTGGGTGACCGAAGCCACTCCATGACGGGGAGCTGAGGAGGGTGCAGAAACGCCCGGGAAACCAAAGCCCCACCCAGGGCCCTGTGCCCCTCAGCAATTATGAAGAGAAAGTTGAGGGGCAAGGGAAAAATGTGACGCTTTGGCTTCCAATCTTGGTAGATTGGGAGGTCACCCTATCCACGGAAAAGACGCCGTCACTTGAGATCTAGAAAATATATAAGTTAAAGGAACAGTCAGAGTAAGCTATGGGTATGGCAGAGATCGCTCAGTTCTCACTCTGATAGACCAGCCCATCACCATTGAGTTTAGAAGTAAAGTTGGTTGGTGAAAAAATATGAATTTGTTCTGTAGGTGTGTTCTGCTGGGTCCCGCCTACTGGTGCAGGAGTCGGTGTTCACTAAGTTCATAGAGAAACTGAAGCAGCGGATGGCCTCCCTACGTCTGGGTTCCTCTCTGGATAAAGTGGTGGATATGGGTGCTGTTATTGACCAAGGACAACGCAAGGCCATAGCCGAGTATGTGGAGGAGGCTCGTAAAGAAGGAGCGCAGGTCAGTTCATACATTGTTTTTCCTTTATGATAAGAATTTTTATTTTTTTTACCATATCATGGTCAAGAATTTGTTTTATCTTTTACCCTTTCACTGCGGTTGCCGTACAGGTACATCCTGGAAATATCCTGGAATTATTAGCCCATTAATGCCTGTGGTGACAAGTGTGAGTGATCAGGAGCACGGCAGGCCCCCGTCCGCTCTCCGGCATGTCTGCCGTGGCACTGAGGCTCTGTGGTGGGGTCTCGCGTGCTATATTCAGTGTTGCCAAAGGCAAATGTAGTGGAACATTGCTAATTATTAGTGAATATTGCTGATGTCTGTAGTAACGCTGCGGGGAACCCCGCTAGCTAGGGAGCTTGTTCTGGTGTCATTTGAAAGCTATTTTCTTCTAGTTTTTTTGCTGCAAAAATTTCATTTCATTCAGGCACTTTCTTAAGCAATTAGGAGTGCCTGAATGAGCCCTATTGTAGCAGAAAATCTCCTGCACTGATTAGGTTATTCATAGACATTTTTACCTTTGTATACAAGGTTCTCATACATCATACTGTACATAATTTTAAAGACTAAGTGATGAAAACCGGGCATAATTTCAGAGCCCTGTCCTTTTGACAGCAATCACTGAATTCTTTGTAAGTACAGAGTAAGTAAAAGTATGTTTTGTATATGGAACAGGTGCACCAGATTGAAGCTCCTCCAGGCTGCTATTACCCTCCCACCCTGATCACCGGAGTGTCCACTACTTCCCGATGTGTTGTGGAGGAGATCTTTGGTCCCGTACTGGTGGCAATGCCCTTCAGGACCGCCAAGGAAGCTATCGCCTTAGCCAACAACACCATCTATGGACTCGGGGCTTCCATCTTCACTGAACAGATGACATTGGCTATTGAAGTGGCTAGGATGATCAAGGTTGGTTACAAACATTAGTTAAGGTTATTTTTCCTTGACACCTTTCTCCCTCATGTTTTGTCCAATTAGTTTTGAAATTTTAACATGTTTGTCCCATTAGTTTGGCAATTTTAACCCACGAAATCCGGGGGGCTTCATATGATCCCGATCACTGTGTTCAGGGCCTTTTTGGTACAGGGAAACTTCATAATTCAGTAGCTACTGATTAAGACCACCTAGAGCAGTCAATTTTTTTGGTAATAATAGAACTTTTTGTTGTCTGGAGACTGCCGTTGAGATGACATTGCTATGATGCATGGTTGCCGAGTTATGATGATTTTAGGGGTGATTTTTAGCACCTCATTTGAGACTCGTATGAGGCCTCTCGGATTCCTGCCAATTTTTGTTTTTGCCTCGTATGAGGCCTCCCGGATTCCGAGGGTTACGAAGGTCCTCTCGGAAGCCATGGTATTTAAACATGTAAAAATAACCCTTCAAAAACCATGCCAGTGTCGGGAAATGTTTGAAATTTGGGTGACACTTAGAAAGTAGTAGCTTCTTTCCATACCACATCCTTCCCCTCTTAATACCCCCACTTCCCCCCCTCCCTCCCTCAACTTGACCTTTTATTTTGCACATGTTCTAGCAGTTCATGGGTAAAGATCTTTTGTAACATTTCTTAGTCTTGATGGTGTAATGGTTAAAGCGTGTAAGTTCTGTATGTGGTGTCCTGGGTTCGAATCCTGGGAGAATCACATGCTTTCATTAATTTCATTTGTGTAGTTATTGGTGTTAAGAACGATGTTAAAAATACAATTATATAACCAACTTCCCAACTCTGTAGGCAGGAGCAGTGTGGATCAACTGTCACAACATGTTTGACGCTGCGGCCGGGTTTGGAGGTTACAAGCAGAGTGGCTACGGCTGGGACGGTGGCAAGGAAGGTAAGTCTTTGTGTGCTTATAACTCCCATATCCATGTTAGCATGTGTGTGTTTACATACCGGCTACATACATAAATTATAAGACCAGGAAAGACGTGGGATCAGACCTACTTTCTGATCTTGAATATAAAAAAAAAAATTACAAGTGAGGCAGCTCTGTATCGGGCTGCCATTAGGACATGAGACCGGAACTGCACTCTGTGAGGAGCATTTAGTCATTAAATTTATGTACTGTACCGGTACCTATATGTATGTAACAGTTTGTTCCATATGAGGTGCAGTTTTAGTCTCGCATCCTAATGGTGGCGTTCCAGGTAGTCCTGTTAACAGCTACCTCACTTGTCAGGTTTTTAAATTCAAGATCAGAATGTATAGTCTGATCCCATGTCTTTCTAGGTCTACCCTTTGGTCACTCTTTCAACTATGGGGAGGCACTCACTACAGGCAGTTCTGCCTTTTGTCTCTGTCACTCGCATAGAAAAAAACAAAACAAAAACAAACACCCAACCCATCTCGCCACATTTAATTATAACTGTATACATTGTACATATTGTTTTGCTAAATCGTCAGTACATTATTTCCACACAGTGATTTTTGTTTATAATTTGTTTGGTTTTCCGGTTTTGGTTTGTGTGTTATGTAAGTTTTCCATTTATTTCCCCCAGGACTGTACGAGTATGTGAAGCCGTCTTGGGAGGATCAGCTGAGGTTCTCTGTCCCGGATATTGACCTCAAGACGTTCGGTGCTGCTTATATGGCTGATGGACCTTCAATCAATCCAGCCAGTCCACAGGTTGGTTTGCTTCTAATTATTTATTTTCTTTGAATTTTTTTTTTCCAGTTTTTGTTGTGTAATAACAAAAATTGGGAAGGATGTAGTATCTGGGCGTACGGTCGTCATTTTTACATAGGTCGATCGCTCGCGGTTAAGTTCCCGTCTATTTTGATGGCTATTTTTTCTGTTATTTGCCCCTTGCCATGATGATGACAATAATTCATGGGGGGGGGGGGTGACGATGGGCAAAGGCCCCTTCAACCTATTATTGTATCTCGGTCAAAATAGACGGGAACATCATCGCGAGCGTCCACGTAGTGTAAAGAAGGCGGGCGGTACGCCCAATTACTACATCCTTGCTAAAAATACACTTTTAGCAGCAGATTTCCTTGCATTCACCATCAATCAATGTTATTTTATTTTATTTTATTTTTTTGCTAAAGCTTCAATACGTTATTTCCACATAATAATTTTGTATAAGTTAGTTTATCTTTATATTGTGCAGTTTCTCTTTGTGGTTTGTTTGTTTTGCAAGTTCTACATTTTGGTGGGTGGGCACTGTGGTATGCTCTACTGCATGTCTGCCTGCTGAAACTGGAACTTCTCCAGGAGGTCGGGGGCCGGGAGAGTGCTGGAGTGCCCTTAGTGATCCTTGGTCTCTGGGTCTTCTGGGCGACATAGATCAGGTCAAAAGCCAACAACCTAGCTAGGCCAACTAAGAGGGCCTGACAGGGTGGCATATCATACAGATCGCCCAGAGGACAACCGGATGAGACAGAATAAGAAAAGAAGGGAAAATACAAAGAAAGAGTAAATAAAAACTATGTAAAATTAGTCAAGCCGACGACGAAAGCTCGAGGGGAGAGGGCAATAACCCTCCCCCATCAAGCCCCAGTCGCCGGCCCTGAAGTCCCTCTACCGCGTCAAGGAACGTACTATTACAGGGTAAAATTGAATGTCGGGATTACCACACTGTCATGCAAGGACTTCTTTACCTCCATGCTGACCACCCTATTTCTTGTTACTGCTTTCAGTCTTCCTACAACCCTCTTTCCCTGTTGCACCCTCTCCCACACTTCATCATCCATAGTCCCATCTTTACTCAACACACTGCCCAAATACTTAAATGAGCTGACATTCTCCATAACCTGACCGTTCAACTTCACCTCACACTCTGTGGCTGCACCCTTTTCAAAGACCATAACCTTGTTCTTCCCTGCATTTACCTTCAGATTCCGTTTTTCACACACTGTTCCAAACATATTTACCAGCCCCTGCAACTCCCATTGACTGTCGGTCATCAAAATTGTATCATCAGCAATCAGCAGTACAGGCAACTTCCACTCATTTCCTTTCAGAGGTATACCAACATCCACTGCTCTTCCTTGTATTTCTTTCATGACTCCATCTATATATACTGTATATATTGAACAGCCATGGGGACATCACACACCCTTGCTTAGCCCAACATTCAGATAAAAGAACTCGCTCTGCTCATTCTCCACATGTACTGACGCTTTTGCACCCTCTTACATGCTCTTCACTGCTTTCAGCAACTTGCCGTCTACTCCGTATATTCTCAGTACTTTCCATAAACCTTCTCTATCAACTCTGTCATAGGCCTTCTCCAAGTCCATAAAGGCAGCATACGACTTATGTCTCTTCTCCAGATATTTCTCCACAACAAATTTCAGAACATAATTCTGATCTACACATCCTATTCCCTTCCTAAACCCACCCTACTCATCACCTATCCATTTCTCCCTCCTGTACACCTTCCCTACTATGCTTAGAAATCATATTCCCTGGTGGTTACTTACCACACACATATTGATGAACATTATAGGTTGTTAGCGGTGATGGGACTTTACCCCGAGTGGACCGCACCTACAAGTTGTACTACGGTGGTGCACAGAAGAGACCTGATGCTAATTATTGTCGACTGGTGAAGGACCCGGCCGGCAAAACTGTGGCCCTGGTTGGTGAAAGTAACAGGTGAGAAACACTGGTTGCTGACTTAACCCGGTATCACACGAGAGATTTTATAGTCAACATTCCATGATCAACATATTTTTGGCAAAATTTCTGGAATATTTTACACTGGTATCGGAAACTAGACTGATAAATTTAAGTGACCGAAATATTATAAATGTTGACCTCAGGGAAAAAGCGCTCGTGTGATATCGGCTTTAAGAAAGGTAGCGCCAACGAACTTGCCAAAATCTTGATCCCTGATCTCTTTGTAACTAAAAAGGGCCATGAGCAAACTGGCTGTAAATATCCACACCTATTTACTGTGGACTCTTCCCTAATGATAAAAACGTCCGCCCGATTGCTTTTATTAGATTTTGAGTTATAAAAAGTTAAGAGGGTCAAATAAGGCATTGGTGGTAATTTAATGACTTATTAACCCTTACTGTACCAGCGACGGACGTTTTCCGTCAGTAAAAAAGTTACTCGTTAGTACCAGCGACGGACGACGTCCGTCAGTACTATGCGGTCCTTGTAACTGCCCGTATCGAGCGGTACCTGGTATCATGACTTGTACGCACTGCTCTGAGACATGGCTACACTTCTCAGCTTGGTTCCAAGCTCCCACAGGCTAGCTGGGTCAGTACTCCTCCAACTTTCGGGGTGATAGGGTGTTCTCTCTTGACTGAAGCCATTTTGGCCACAATGCCTGGTACTGGAGGGTACATTTATAGTAATACCCTCTGGTACAGTAGAGGTTAAGTGTTTTTTAACTTATTAGAACAGGTTGGGATTTAAGATCAGTGTAGAATTAAGCATCATTTATATGTCTATTTTATCATTTATATTTATATTTATATATATCATTATATCATTTATTGGTCTATGCAGGAAAGACGTACGTAATGCAGTAGAGGCAGCTGGCAAAGCTCAACCCGCCTGGGAGCGTCGTAGTGGCTTCAACCGCTCACAAATCCTGTATTACTGGGCGGAGAACCTAGAACAGCGGCGGGAGGAATTCATCGACCATCTTGTCTCTGTAACCGGCCAGACCAAAGAGGATGCAGTGAAGGAAGTGGACGGTGCGGTGGAGAGATTGTTCCACTGGGCCAGCCTGTGTGACAAGTATGGTGGTGCGGTACAGGAAACACAACTCTATGGTACTGTACTCAGGGTAAGTACTCTACAGTTGACCACATAAATAAGTTAAACAAATGATTTTATTTTTCATTTTTTCATTTCTGTGTGTGTTATGTTATCCCTGTTCAGGCTCTCTCTCAAGTCGGCCACCCCCCAGCTAAAATAAAAATAAAAATGGGGTATGTGCCTGAGTATATAATTATATGAAACTTTCTTCTACTCAACAGCTGAGCTCTGGAACTCTCTCCCAGAATCAGTCTTTCCCTCTTCCTATGACTTAAATTGCTTCAAACTCTGTGTGTCCAGGCATTTTGGCTCGAACGTCCCTTGATTTTGGCCCTGTCACTCTTTCAACTATGGGGGAGGCACTCGCTATAGGCAGTGATGCCTTTTGCCTCCCTCAATCACATAGAAAAAAAAAAAAAAAAAGACATGGATGTATGAAAGCAAAAATAATAGGATTGATTTAGGACATACTGCCAAGAAGATAATAATGGAAGTCAATTGAGTGGATAGTTAGTTATGTAGAGCAGATTAACCAGACCACTGAGCTCCATACGGAACTCTCATAGGTCATAGGTCATAGGTCAATTGAGTGGAGCAGCTGGTAGTTGATGACCAAGTGTGGTGTGGGAGAACAAAGTGGAAAAATATACTGTATTAACCCCTTCAGCACCATGACGCCTTTTTACCTTTGATTCTGGCTAAAATTAGACAATTTTATGCAGTTTAAGAAGGACTTGTGTTATTGAGATCGTGTTTACCCATCTGAGTAGTAGAGGTAGGTTATAGACTAAAGAAATATGTCATGGTGGTGAAGGTGTTAAAGAAAAACTTCCATTTAGTGTAAGGGGCATTGTGGCACGGGCACAGGAAGCAACATTAGCCTGGAGGTGTTTCTGTCATGGCCATCCTTTAGTTAGGGTTTCCCAGAAGTAAACAATGCATGATGATGATGATGATTAAAGATAACTATACCCTGTTTATTATAAGTAGGCCAGAAATTATTTACCCAAACCTACAGTATTTATAATAATATTTAACTGAAAAAGAGCTAGAGAAGATGAACGGTAAATTTCCACGCCTATTCCCTGGCTGACTCGTCCCAAATGGTATGTATGTATGTACAGTATATACTCAGGCACATACCGCATTGCTGGGGGTGGCCGACTCAAGACAGAGCCTGAACAGAAACCTTTAAAGGTCCAATTCTTAGGGTCTGGGACCACTTCCGTGTTCCCTAGCCCCTTACTCTGTCTCGTTGAGTAGAATTTTACAAGGGAAGGAGGATTCCAAGCCCCCTGCCCCCAGAAGAAAAAGTGGGACAGTAAAAGAGACAGACAGAAACGGCTAAGGTTGGGTAGAGGATGCCAAACCTCGCTCTGGATAGGACCAGCCCTCACCCATAAAAGATAAATAGAATACATAAATATATAGATAAAATTACCAAAACATTGCCACTATACAGTAGGTAGCGCCAACAAACTTGACAATAATCTTGATCCCTTAACTTCTCATAACTAAAAATGAGTGAAAGCAATCGGGTGGATATTTATATTGTTACGACTGGGGTTCAAATATATCAGGGCTCTTATTCATTGGACTAGTAATGGCATAAATGTTACAACGGAAAGCGCTAGCTCCAACCTCTGATGTATATCCCCAGTGAACAAAGAACACAAATACTCTACAGAGTTCTATATGCAATAATAGGCTATCAAACTCTCAATAAATGTGCGTCTACTCTAGGCTTAATGTTATGTGAAAACAGCCTATTACTACCTATAACCGAAGGTGCTTGGTTATGGTATGCAAAGTAAGGTGGTAAGAGAAGTTACAGCTTATGTTACTTTAATCAATAAATGTCAGGCACTCCTGCATGAAAGAAAGTGCACTAAAGTCCTTCAACACTAACAAGGAATCTTCTTTAAATGTTAGATGCTATAAAGATGCTCGGATCGGAAATGGAACCCAAAAAGGCAGGCAGCGGAACAATGCTCGTGCAGGCTATGCACACAAAAAGGCAGAATATATAATGCCGTCGGAGCCAAGAATATCCTAAACACTACAACACTAATAATAATCGCCACGACAATGCAGTATTCCTATCAACAAAAAGAGCCTAAGTCGTTTGTGTCTCAATACATCAAACTAGGCTGCGAAATGCTTGTGTAATCATAAATGGGTATGCATAAAAAGAGTAATTAGGTTGTTGTTGTTGTTGTTGTTGTTCCCTAAGCTGCCTGGCCGAACAGCCCCGAGTCCCTGAGGAAGGCCACGGCCACGATCGGGCTTTCCCACAGAGCTCTCATTGAGTGTAGGTTGTGTTGTTGGCGTAAGTGGTTGTGTGAAATGCAGTCTTCTATGATGTGTTTAATGGTATGGGGTGCTGTGTTACATCCCGGGCAGGCGTCGACAACGGAGTCATCCAGTCTCTTCTGATAGCTCAGGAGAGCTGGATGGTGTCCGCATCTCAGCCTGGCCAGGTGGACTCTGTCCTCGCGAGGGAGGGAGGATTCGGAAGGATGGATTTCGGGAGGTCGTGCATGCAGCTGCGTGTTGTCTGTGAGTGAGTGGATGGATTGGCGAGAGATATGAGTATGGATGTGCTTCTGGAAGTTGGTTCGGGGTGGGCAGGGAGGGAGAGAGGACAATAATTGTGTGTGATACCGTGTGCTGGGTGTTGTTTTGATATTTCTTGGTGTCTGTGGGTGTGTTGCCATGTAGTTTAGTGGGTGGTCTTGGTTCGTGGAGGCTGCTGCCAGAAATTGAGTGCCTCTCATGTCCAGATGGTCTTTGACTTTGAGGATTTTGGTTTCTTGATGTAGATGATCTGTGGGTGCAGTAGCTGTGCAGCCTGTAATGATCTTCAGGGCTTTGTTTTGAATCGTCTGTAAGGTCTTATGATGTGTTTCAGCTAGGTTAGAAGCCCAGGCTGGGCTTGCGTATTCCATTACTGATCTTATGTATTGTTTATATACTGTGGTGGTAGTTTCTTTGTTGTGTCCAAATTTTGTGTGAGCAGGTGACCTGAGGGCGTTAAGTCTGGGTGTCAGTTTCTTTTTAATGTTTGTGGTGTGCTGTTTGAATGTCATATGAGTATCATATGTTACTCCTAGGATTTTGGGTGTGTGTGTATGTGTTAGGGGTGTGTTGTTTATGGTGAGTTGAGGGATGTATTCGTGTTCACCTGTCCAGCTTGTGAGCAGGGTTGCAGTGGATTTGGCTGGGGCTAGATTAAGTCTGTTTGTAGTGCACCAGCCATGTAGTGTGTTGAGATAGGGTTGAAGGAGATCTGTTGCTCTTCTTGGGTCATGGTGTGTGCATGTGAGTGTTATGTCATCTGCATAGGAGGCTAAGTTTATTTGGGGAGTATTGGGTGTAGTTATATCGTGCATGTACAGATTGAAGAGTGCGGGCGATAGGACGGATCCTTGTGGGACTCCGTTTGGAAAGTTTCTGATTTTTGATGACTGACCGGCAAAAGATACGTGTGCACATCTGCCTGCTAGGAAGTTGGCCAGCCACCTTTTTGTGTTGTTGTGCATGTTTGTGTTGTAGATTTTGTTTGTTAGGTTGTGGCGGGGGATGGCATCGAAGGCTTTACTAATGTCGAGTGTGGCTAATAGTGATCTGTGTGGTGGTCTAGCTGAGTTGATGCCGTCAAAAGCTCTTTGTGTAAGGTCTGTGAGAAGAGTGTTTGTGGAGTGCAGTGGTCTAAAGCCATGTTGTGTTGGAGCTAGGGGTAGGTCGGGTGTAATTAGTTGTAATACTAGGCGTTCCATGACTTTGGAGGGGGAGCAAAGGAGTGTGATGGGGCGGTGCGAGGAGGGTAGCGTAGGGTCTTTGTTGGGTTTGGGGAATGTGATGATGATACCATGCTTCCAAATATCTGGTATTGTGTTGTGTGAATAGCTGTAGTTTGATATGTTAGTGAGTGTTTGTATGCCTTGTGGTCCCAGGTGTCTGAGGTGTATGTTGCTTATGTTGTCTAGGCCACAGGCGGGTGAGTGCTTGAGATTGTTGATGATATGCTTTGTCTGGTGATTGGTAAAGGGTGTATAGTCAGGGTCTGTGGGGAATTGTCTCTTACGTCGGATGACACGTCGGTCGTCTTTGTGAGGTTTTAGGTGGCTGACATGCGAGAAGTGATTGATGAGAGTGTTTGCTTGTTGTTTACATGAAGGAGTAGAGTCTGTTGTTGTGATTGCAGCATGTGATTGTGTTGTGTTGCTGTTGGAAAGTGTGATGCTGTTTAGTGTTTTGTAGAGTTTTTTGGGGTTTGTTTTGTGATCAAGTGTTTGTAGGAAGTTATTCCAATTTAGTTTTTGTTGTTCTTGTATTTTGTTGTTAGTTTGGGTGTTGAGTGCTTGAATTTGTTGTGTGATGTCTTGTGTGTGGGGTGCTGGGGAGTGTTTCAGTGTGTCGCGTTGTCTGATGAGGTTTTGAATTTCTGGTGTGAAGTTGGGGTTGTGTCTTTTTCTGTTACCTCTTGGAATGTGTTTCTTGTCAGCGTTTTGGATAGTTTTATTGAGTATGTGTACAGCATTGTTGATGTTAGTGATGGGTGTACTGTTTAGAGTTGTGAAGTGTTGTTCTGTCTCATTTGTAAATGCTTCCCAGTTAGCTCTTTTATAATTGGTGTATGTGTGTTTGTGGCTAGCTGGGGTGAGTCTGGTTTTGGTGGTGATAATGATCGGGAGGTGGTCAGAGCCTAAGGTTCTGACCACCCTCCAGGATGTTGTGGGGGCGAGTTCTGGGGAGCAAAAGGTGATGTCTGGAGATGATGGGTTATAGAGGGCTTGGTGAGGAATATGGGTATGTTGATGGATGTCATTAAGTTTGCAAGTTTTACATTTTAACTAATGGGGTAAATGGGTATGCCGTCTTGGACCAGCCAAAATATAAAAGCAAACCCTAATACTAATGGGGTAAATGGGTATGCCGTCTTGGACCAGCCAAAATATAAAAGCAAACCCTAATACTAATGGGGTGGGTATGCCATCTTGGACCAGCCAAAACCCAAACCCAAACTCCTAAAAACTTACGAAAACATTACGCTTTCCATAATGCAGTTGGGTCGGAGTACATGATTAGATTGATATCCAAAATTCGAAAATGGATATTAATCGTGATCGTGTACTCAACCTTTAACTGTGTTGGTGGTGTAATGGTTTAGATACTTACGTTCTGGGTGTGGTGTCCCGAGTTGGAATCCCGGGAGGACCATATGCTTTCATTAGTTTATTCAAGTGCATTGGGGTTTGTAGTTAACCTCTTCACCACCATGACTTAATTTTCATCATTTTCTGGTTACCATTAGACGATTTTCTTTAGATTTCCTTGTATTGAGTATTGTTCACATGTGTGGGGAGGTTCCTCTCACACCGCTCTCCTGGACAAAGTTGAAAGGAAGGCCTTTCGTATCATTAACTCCCGTCCACTCACCAACTCTCTGCAATCTCTCTCTCTCCGCCGCAATGTTGCATCTCTCTCGCTATTCTATCGCTACTATAATAATCAGTGTTCCTCAGAGCTATCCCAGTGCATACCACCTCCTTTACGTAGGGCACGTGGTACCCGTCTTGCAACTCAATCCCACCCCTACTCTGTGCAACTCTCCAACCCAAGAGTGAAACGTTACTCTCAAACTTTCTTCTACTCAACAGCTGAGCTCTGGAACTCTCTCCCAGAATCAGTCTTTCCCTCTTCCTATGACTTAAATTGCTTCAAACTCTGTGTGTCCAGGCATTTTGGCTCGAACGTCCCTTGATTTTGGCCCTGTCACTCTTTCAACTATGGGGGAGGCACTCGCTATAGGCAGTAATGCCTTTTGCCTCCCTCAATCACATAGAAAAAAAAAAAAAAAAAAGTTTGTAATCAACCTATACAAATGACATTTGTAATCAACCTATACAAATGACATTTGTAATCAACCTATACAAATGACATTTGTAATCAACCTATACAAATGACATTTTTCAATATGATCTCAATGAACACTTAATAACATAGGTCCTTCTGAAACTGAACACTTAATAACATAGGTCCTTCTGAAACTGAACACTTAATAACATAGGTCCTTCTGAAACTGAACACTTAATAACATAGGTCCTTCTGAACACTTAATAACATAGGTCCTTCTGAAACTGAACACTTAATAACATAGGTCCTTCTGAAACTGAACACTTAATAACATAGGTCCTTCTGAAACTGAACACTTAATAACATAGGTCCTTCTGAAACTGAACACTTAATAACATAGGTCCTTCTGAAACTGTATAAAGTCAACTAATTCTTAGCCAGAATCAAAGGTAAAAAGACATCATGGTAGTGATGATGGTTAATGGTTAATGTTAAGAATGGGGTGTTACTTAAACCTATAATAATATGGTAAATTGAGGCATCGGATAGTGAGGGAGACCTGCACTAACACCACAAACATTACTACCCATGTTACAGTACTACCACAGATCCTCCTAAAGACCTGCACTAACACCACAAACATTACTACCCATGTTACAGTACTACCACAGATCCTCCTAAAGACCTGCACTAACACCACAAACATTACTACCCATGTTACAGTACTACCACAGATCCTCCTAAAGACCTGCACTAACACCACAAACATTACTACCCATGTTACAGTACTACCACAGATCCTCCTAAAGACCTGCACTAACACCACAAACATTACTACCCATATTACAGTACTACCACAGATCCTCCTAAAGACCTGCACTAACACCACAAACATTACTACCCATGTTACAGTACTACCACAGATCCTCCTAAAGACCTGCACTAACACCACAAACATTACTACCCATGTTACAGTACTACCACAGATCCTCCTAAAGACCTGCACTAACACCACAAACATTACTACCCATGTTACAGTACTACCACAGATCCTCCTAAAGACCTGCACTAACACCACAAACATTACTACCCATGTTACAGTACTACCACAGATCCTCCTAAAGACCTGCACTAACACCACAAGCATTACTACCCATGTTACAGTACTACCACAGATCCTCCTAAAGACCTGCACTAACACCACAAACATTACTACCCATGTTACAGTACTACCACAGATCCTCCTAAAGACCTGCACTAACACCACAAACATTACTACTCATGTTACAGTACTACCACAGATCCTCCTAAAGACCTGCACTAACACCACAAACATTACTACCACAGATCCTCCTAAAGACCTGCACTAACACCACAAACATTACTACCACAGATCCTCCTAAAGACCTGCACTAACACCACAAACATTACTACCCATGTTACAGTACTACCACAGATCCTCCTAAAGACCTGCACTAACACCACAAACATTACTACCCATGTTACAGTACTACCACAGATCCTCCTAAAGACCTGCACTAACACCACAAACATTACTACCCATGTTACAGTACTACCACAGATCCTCCTAAAGACCTGCACTAACACCACAAACATTACTACCCATGTTACAGTACTACCACAGATCCTCCTAAAGACCTGCACTAACACCACAAACATTACTACCCATGTTACAGTACTACCACAGATCCTCCTAAAGACCTGCACTAACACCACAAACATTACTACCCATGTTACAGTACTACCACAGATCCTCCTAAAGACCTGCACTAACACCACAGATCCTCCTAAAGACCTGCACTAACACCACAAACATTACTACCCATGTTACAGTACTACCACAGATCCTCCTAAAGACCTGCACTAACACCACAAACATTACTACCCATGTTACAGTACTACCACAGATCCTCCTAAAGACCTGCACTAACACCACAAACATTACTACCCATGTTACAGTACTACCACAGATCCTCCTAAAGACCTGCACTAACACCACAAACATTACTACCCATGTTACAGTACTACCACAGATCCTCCTAAAGACCTGCACTAACACCACAAACATTACTACCCATGTTACAGTACTACCACAGATCCTCCTAAAGACCTGCACTAACACCACAAACATTACTACCCATGTTACAGTACTACCACAGATCCTCCTAAAGACCTGCACTAACACCACAAACATTACTACCCATGTTACAGTACTACCACAGATCCTCCTAAAGACCTGCACTAACACCACAAACATTACTACCCATGTTACAGTACTACCACAGATCCTCCTAAAGACCTGCACTAACACCACAAACATTACTACCCATATTACAGTACTACCACAGATCCTCCTAAAGACCTGCACTAACACCACAAACATTACTACCCATGTTACAGTACTACCACAGATCCTCCTAAAGACCTGCACTAACACCACAAACATTACTACCCATGTTACAGTACTACCACAGATCCTCCTAAAGACCTGCACTAACACCACAAACATTACTACCCATGTTACAGTACTACCACAGATCCTCCTAAAGGGGAGATGGTTCACTTTTTGGGAGATTTTTGCATGTACAGTATTTCGACAAGTAATATAAAACAATTAAAAAACAAAATAGGGTATACTGTATTCATTATTTTTCTAGTTTCCTCCCTAGACCTCCATCAAATTAAAAAAAAACATCCATTAGATCCCCCTTCTAGATTAATTTGTAAATTTTTCGGTAGGCGGGTTCTTCCAACATTACAGGCTCACTATCGTTCGCCAGGGAAAAAATCACCTAAATAGCACGAAAGGTCTAAATATTGACTGCAAAATGGGGCGAAAGGTCTTAAAATCTACTAAATAATGGGGCAAACATCTTGCATCTCAACATCTGAAAACTAATGGGGCTAAACATGAGGGAGAAAGTGGTCCAGAAAACTGGCCCATGTCCCCTTAACCCTCTGTTCCCGGAAGGGCTCTTGAACGCCCATAAAAAAGCATACACGAGCTGCCCGGAAGGGCTCTTAAACACCCATGAGCTCCAAGCCTGTGAGCTTGGTGTGCGAGGCGTCGGTCCAACGCATGTAAACAACAACCGGCTGGACCGACGCCCCGCATCTCCGGCCACAAGAAGGAGAGCGTCGCTTGTTCGTGTGTGCCTGTATGTTGTTGTTAATTATCGAAAAGTAGTGTAAAGTGGCTGTTTTTGCCATAAAGTTATCTCCAATGAAATCATCATCACAACTCAACCAGTTGACTTAGAGAGCTCTACTTAACGCCATTCTACAGGTAAATAACACAGCTACGCTTGGGGATGCGTGGGAATGCGGGAAGCAGTCAGAATAACAAATAAGCGGTAGCCTAGCCTAGACGTTTTTCGGCCAAAACACCCGGGTTTCGGGGAATATTTATGTAATGCGTAGCCGGGGCTGGAGGGTTAACCCTCCCCACCCGGGCTGACTTTCTAAATGACGGCACTCCTATCCGGGCGATCTGGCTAAAAAAATGTCTGTAAACATAGGCCTATCTCTGTTAATTCAATATCTAGAGCATTTAAACAAATCTCAAATTGTAGCCCTTGCTTGTATCTGTAGACTGGCGTTGAGTAGAGATCTCTAGCTCAACTGGTTCAGGTGTGATGACAATTTTAGTGGAGACCGCTTTTGTCACGTATTTACCTAGATGTGTCCGAAAGCTCTACCGAGGCCCCGGCTACGACGCACTACTGGACTCGTCGCACCACCCGCAATGAGGGAAAACCGTACTAAAAATCCAGATGGCGCTGGGGGTCTTATTCAAATGACTATCGTGTGTGATGCGCCATTGAGGTGTTTTGAGGGCTTTCGTGATTTAAGAGGTTTAATACAGTTCGCACACTTATGTATGACACATAGTTGTGTAGTATATTTTTACTAGATTCATAATATGATGGTTATATATTTTTTTTCTATGTGATTGCGTTAATGCAGTGAATATATAATAATTAACATAATTTGATACATAAATATCAGCTTCCTGAACTAGAAATTTAGTTTCATCTAATGTGGTGTAATAGGCTGGGCGAAATTTTAATACTCATTGAAGTATTGTATTTACTTCCTTTTTAGTTACTAACAAATACGTGTTTCAGTAGAAATTGGCTGAACATACGGTATTATATTCTGTAGCTGTAGCATTTGGCAGGTTGAATGTCTGCGCCTGCGCACTATAGTTTCTTTCCTACAAAACAAGCTATCGTGCGCATTTAAGTTACCAATTTATAATCCACTATCAAATCGGGCAGCTAAATATGTTACCGGCTATATTTCTTATTAGACCAGGGACAGGAAATCAATCAATGTGAATCAGAATGTCATAGAACAAAGTGGCAGCAAATTACATACGTGGAGATGCAGGAAATTCGAAAAAGATTATGAAAACAAAAATGACAACACTGCCTTTTCCACGGGCGACGGTTTAGGTGGTCAGCTGACCGCGGCGGGATATACATACACAGTGTTGCCAAGGTCTTCTTTTGTTCGCACCATTGGGCTAGTTAGGATTCGTTCATAAGCGTAGATTTTCGAGTTTCCATTTCTGACGATATTCTTGATTTACAGTGTGATGGGGTGGATAGCCTCTGAAGTATTATCCTAACTAACTAAAATTGAGGAAAGCGGAATTGGGCTGGTTCTATATACGCTACTATTAAAGTTGTAGAGGTGTCGAGTGTTGAGTATAGCCAGGCTACATTTCATACAAACGTTCATCATGGCTTTCTGTTGGTTGTACTCTACATGTATGGTAGTCTATGTGGTGGTGACTGAATAGCCTAATTAAGTGATTGTTTGTGAGGGGGGATTGGGACATTGATGCAGATTTGATGAGTGCATGATTGTGATAATGTATGTGGTATTTCATTAATATTTAAATGATGTGACACGTAGGCCACTACTCATACAGTAGGCTATAATGGGACTAGGCCTAGTTATATTTGGGGAACTCATAGTATCATGCATGCATGGCTGTTAAAGATAAACATATCATAAAATGTGTGATAGGATTAACCCTTCCTTCCCGGATGCCCTCATGTACGCCCATAAAAAAGCATGTAACAGGTACCCGGAAGGCCTCATATGCACCCACGACGTCACAGCCTGTGAGCTTGCTGTGCGAGGCGTCGGTCCGACGCATGTAAACAACAGCCGGCTGGACCGACGCTCCGCATCTCCGGCCACAAGAAGGAGAGCGTCGCTTGTTCTTGTGTGCCTGTATGTTGTTGTTCAGTATCGAAAAGTGGTGTAAAGTGGCTGGTTTGGCCATAAAGTTATCTCCAATGAAATCATCATCACAGCTCACCCAGTTGACTTAGAGAGCTCTACTTAATGCCATTTTACAGGTAAATAACACAGCTACGCTTGGGGATGCGCGGGAATGCGGGAAGCAGTCTGATTAACGAATATACGGTAGCCTAGCCTAGACGTTTTTCGGCCAAAACACCCGGGTTTCGAGGAATATATATATAATACATAACCGGGGCTGGAGGGTTAAAATAGCTGAAATTGTCTGTTGTGCAGTATTAAGTGATTGGGCTACTTTTGGGCGAGTTTGGAGATGTGATGTGCGCTGGCAACCTTGGAATACACACACACACACACACGACACAATCTATAACTGAACATTTTACCTTTATTAAGGCTATAACCCACATTATATTAAGATTTCCATCTGTGGGAAACAAATATCTACCACCATTACTGCTAATGTGCACATAGATGCACAACTAATGTCAAATTTAACAAAGTAAGTCAAGTGGGGAGGAGATGTTGACTGTCTGAGATGTTTCGTTTAATGACTATTATGGGTAGCGAACACTGGCATCAATTTATGATGCGCTTGCCAGTTCTGAAAGTAGTTTATAATTGTATACAGTAATCTAATATCCAGTAAAGTGGCTAATGACAATTACTTTATAAGTTCATCGAGTTTTTATACATATTATTATCATTTTTAGGACATGGATATTGATATCATTGATGATATTTTTAGGACATGGATATCTATTGAAATATTAACAGGACTACTTTTAGGGGGCTTACCATGTGTTTGTGTAGGCCTAATAGAATAGTTTTTATTTACCATAAATACTTTGTATATTGGACAATGTACGGAATAGAATTTGAGAGTAATATATCTGTAACATTCATGACTATAGAAATCCAGTGATATTTTGATGACTGCGATTTTAAAAAGTCAATTCACTCGATGGCAACAGATTTTGGTTGGGTGCGAACCGAAGGCGGGAAAAATAGCAGACAAATTTTGTATTTCCCCCCCAATATGCCGGGAAGCGATTTGAGTGTTTTTATTGGTTTATTTTGCCATTTATAATCATTATTATGTCATTTTCACTCAATAAAGTTACTTTTGTGTCTCACTTGTACTTTTATTGTTATAAGTATATTCTTAGTGTCACTTTTACTGGACTATGATAATTGATAGTGTCATTTTCACTTGTATGTATTGTTAGGTAAGCTATAATATAGATTTATTGTTAGGTAAGCTATAATATAGATTTATTGTTAGGTAAGCTATAATATAGATTTATTGTTAGGTAAGCTATAATATAGATTTTAGTGTCACTTTCACTTGTTCATATTGTTATGAAGGCACTTATTATTACTGTTATTATTACTGTTATTATTACTGTTATTTGTGTGTCTCACTTTTACTCATTATTTTTATATTATTATAGCCTACATTTTAGTGTCACTTTAACCCTTTCAAGCTCCAATACGCGTTTCCGTTCTGTTTTCTGGCTACTATTAGACGATTTTATTCAGATTAGTAACGGTATACGGAAGTCAAAGGGTTGATTGAGATGGTATTTACCCTTTTAATACCCACAGATCCTTCCTAAGCTGCATAAAATCATCTAATAAAAGCCAAAATAAACTGCTAAAACGCGTCAGAGCTTCAACGGGTTAACTGTCTTTGTCACGGGCACGAAGGCCGGTTCTTCCAACATTATCGGCGCACTATTGTTCGCCAGGGAAAAAATCGACACCTAAATCGCACGAAAGGTCTAAATATCGACGAAGAAATGGGGCGAAAGGTCTTCAAATCGACTAACTAATGGGGCAAACATCTTACCATCTAAAAAAACTAATGGGGCTAAACATGAGGGAGAAACTGGTCCAGAAAACCGGTCCATCCCCCCTTAACCCGTACAGCCCCAGCGACGCGTCTGACGCGTCGGCGATGTATGTAACGCACAGCCCCAGAGACGCGCCTGACGCGTCACCCTAATTGCGCCGACCGTAACCTCAGGTGTAGCCACTCAAGAGGGCTCAGATTTGTATGGGAACTGTGTACGTATCCCACGCAACCGTGCCGATGGTTGAAAACTCTCAAAGTCCACGTGCGTGCGCGTGAGCGCGCAATAACCTGTTTTTTTGGGGTAATTGCCTTCAATTTTTTACTCTTGTAAAATACGTTTTCGGGGGCTCTGTAGGACCATTTTTTAAGCTTTTTGAGCGGTTTTTCGTGGTTTTTCCTTCATTCCTAACCCATTCGCTATTGTTTCTGGAATAAAACCATTTTTTGAAAACCGGCCGGGTTCTGGTGAACAAACATTACAAAACTAGCCGGGGCTCGACGGGTTAAGCATCAATAAGAACTGTTTTGGGACCTGATTTTTTTGTGTGGTTTAAGGGGAGATTTCCACTGGAGGGACTGTTTTCTGGATCCCTTTCTCCCTCGTGTTTAGCCCCATTGCTTATGAGATTTTCAGACTTTCGTCCCACTAGTTTGGCGATTTTAAGAACTTTCGCCCCATTTCTGTCAATTTTAAGACCTTTCGTGCCAATTAGGTGTCGATATTTTCCTGGCGAGCGATAGCGAGCCTGTAATTTGAGAGGAATCGGCCTTCGGCCGGGACATTTTTCTACCGAAAAATGTACACATTTATCTTAAAAGGGGGTCTAGGGGGTGTAATCGTAAGCTTGATGGAAATATAGGGAACACAGTAAAAACCTGGGTATAATCCTGTGTAGCGGGTAGAGCTGTACTTACAGTATACCTCAATAACTTGGTAAGGTTACAATATATTTTGACATTTTACATTCATAATTAGTCCACTAATATACTAGGTTAGGTTAGGTTAGGTTAGGTTAGATATATTGTTCAATGATTCTTAGTAAATAGGCATCTGAAAAACAGTTCCACCCACTACACAGGATCTTACCAAAACCTCCCCTTAATGTGTGGGCGTCGGTAGAGTTCCCCGCCGCTGCACTCCCTTCCCCTGCCCCGCCCCGCCCCTAACACTCCCCCCCCCCCCCCCCCCCGCTGCACTCCCTTCCCCCGCCCCGCCCCGCCACTAACCCCGCCCCGCCGCTGCACTCCCTTCCCTCGCCCCGCCCTTAACCCCGCCCCCGTCAATGTGATGAAGTCGATGGGCTTTGTGCTACAGCTCGCACATCGGCCCCTCCCAGGTCCCCCCGGCACGTTCATCGTCCTCGTTGAAACCAGAGAACACAGAAATATTGTCTATCTATCTATCTATTGCCTGACGCCGTGATCCCAGAAGGGGTGGCCATGAACGAACCACCCCCATGCACCTCTGTCCCCAGTCAGTCGACGCCCCTCCTCCCAACCAGCACTGCCTTCATCCATATACTTCCTCACTCCATCCTGCCAGACCTATGAGAGTTCCGTATAGAGCACAGTGGTCTGGCTAATCTGCTCTACATAACTTAACTAACTCACTCCATCCTTCCACCTCTCCTTCGGTTTACCACTCCCTCTCTGTCCTTCCACCTCGCTCTCGTACACCCTCTTAGTCATTCTCTCGCTTCCCATACGTTCCATATTGTCCATCATATAACCTGCTCTACATAACTTAACTAACTCACTCAATCCTTCCACCTCTCCTTCGGTTTACCACTCCCTCTCTGTCCTTCCACCTCGCTCTCGTACACCCTCTTAGTCATTCTCTCGCTTCCCATACGTTCCATATTGTCCATCATATAATCTGCTCTACATAACTTAACTAACTCACTCCATCCTTCCACCTCTCCTTCGGTTTACCACTCCCTCTCTGTCCTTCCACCTCGCTCTCGTACACCCTCTTAGTCATTCTCTCGCTTCCCATACGTTCCATATTGTCCATCATATAACCTGCTCTACATAACTTAACTAACTCACTCAATCCTTCCACCTCTCCTTCGGTTTACCACTCCCTCTCTGTCCTTCCACCTCGCTCTCGTACACCCTCTTAGTCATTCTCTCGCTTCCCATACGTTCCATATTGTCCATCATATAATCTGCTCTACATAACTTAACTAACTCACTCCATCCTTCCACCTCTCCTTCGGTTTACCACTCCCTCTCTGTCCTTCCACCTCGCTCTCGTACACCCTCTTAGTCATTCTCTCGCTTCCCATACGTTCCATATTGTCCATCATATAACCTGCTCTACATAACTTAACTAACTCACTCAATCCTTCCACCTCTCCTTCGGTTTACCACTCCCTCTCTGTCCTTCCACCTCGCTCTCGTACACCCTCTTAGTCATTCTCTCGCTTCCCATACGTTCCATATTGTCCATCATATAATCTGCTCTACATAACTTAACTAACTCACTCCATCCTTCCACCTCTCCTTCGGTTTACCACTCCCTCTCTGTCCTTCCACCTCGCTCTCGTACACCCTCTTAGTCATTCTCTCGCTTCCCATACGTTCCATATTGTCCATCATATAATCTGCTCTACATAACTTAATTAACTCACTCCATCCTTCCACCTCTCCTTCGGTTTACCACTCCCTCTCTGTCCTTCCACCTCGCTCTCGTACACCCTCTTAGTCATTCTCTCGCTTCCCATACGTTCCATATTGTCCATCATATAACCTGCTCTACATAACTTAACTAACTCACTCAATCCTTCCACCTCTCCTTCGGTTTACCACTCCCTCTCTGTCCTTCCACCTCGCTCTCGTACACCCTCTTAGTCATTCTCTCGCTTCCCATACGTTCCATATTGTCCATCATATAATCTGCTCTACATAACTTAACTAACTCACTCCATCCTTCCACCTCTCCTTCGGTTTACCACTCCCTCTCTGTCCTTCCACCTCGCTCTCGTACACCCTCTTAGTCATTCTCTCGCTTCCCATACGTTCCATATTGTCCATCATATAATCTGCTCTACATAACTTAATTAACTCACTCCATCCTTCCACCTCTCCTTCGGTTTACCACTCCCTCTCTGTCCTTCCACCTCGCTCTCGTACACCCTCTTAGTCATTCTCTCGCTTCCCATACGTTCCATATTGTCCATCATATAATCTGCTCTACATAACTTAACTAACTCACTCCATCCTTCCACCTCTCCCTCTCTGTCCTTCCATCTCGCTCTCGTACACCCTCTTAGTCATTCTCTCGCTTCCCATACGTTCTATATTGTCCATCATATAATCTGCTCTACATAACTTAACTAACTCACTCCATCCTTCCACTCTCCTTCGGTTTACCACTCCCTCTCTGTCCTTCCACCTCGCTCTCGTACACCCTCTTAGTCATTCTCTCGCTTCCCATACGTTCCATATTGTCCATCATATAATCTGCTCTACATAACTTAACTAACTCACTCCATCCTTCCACCTCTCCTTCGGTTTACCACTCCCTCTCTGTCCTTCCACCTCGCTCTCGTACACCCTCTTAGTCATTCTCTCGCTTCCCATACGTTCCATATTGTCCATCATATAATCTGCTCTACATAACTTAATTAACTCACTCCATCCTTCCACCTCTCCTTCGGTTTACCACTCCCTCTCTGTCCTTCCACCTCGCTCTCGTACACCCTCTTAGTCATTCTCTCGCTTCCCATACGTTCCATATTGTCCATCATATAACCTGCTCTACATAACTTAACTAACTCACTCAATCCTTCCACCTCTCCTTCGGTTTACCACTCCCTCTCTGTCCTTCCACCTCGCTCTCGTACACCCTCTTAGTCATTCTCTCGCTTCCCATACGTTCCATATTGTCCATCATATAATCTGCTCTACATAACTTAACTAACTCACTCCATCCTTCCACCTCTCCTTCGGTTTACCACTCCCTCTCTGTCCTTCCACCTCGCTCTCGTACACCCTCTTAGTCATTCTCTCGCTTCCCATACGTTCCATATTGTCCATCATATAATCTGCTCTACATAACTTAACTAACTCACTCCATCCTTCCACCTCTCCTTCGGTTTACCACTCCCTCTCTGTCCTTCCACCTCGCTCTCGTACACCCTCTTAGTCATTCTCTCGCTTCCCATACGTTCCATATTGTCCATCATATAATCTGCTCTACATAACTTAACTAACTCACTCCATCCTTCCACCTCTCCTTCGGTTTACCACTCCCTCTCTGTCCTTCCACCTCGCTCTCGTACACCCTCTTAGTCATTCTCTCGCTTCCCATACGTTCCATATTGTCCATCATATAATCTGCTCTACATAACTTAACTAACTCACTCCATCCTTCCACCTCTCCCTCTCTGTCCTTCCATCTCGCTCTCGTACACCCTCTTAGTCATTCTCTCGCTTCCCATACGTTCTATATTGTCCATCATATAATCTGCTCTACATAACTTAACTAACTCACTCCATCCTTCCACCTCTCCCTCTCTGTCCTTCCATCTCGCTCTCGTACACCCTCTTAGTCATTATCTCGCTTCTCATACGTTCCATATTGTCCATCATATAATTATCATCATCAGACTGGTTGTCACTGTCGGGGGCACTCACTCCTTCCCCCTCTCTTTGTTATGGTTCAATAGACCAGAAAGTAGAGAAGAAGGTATGACCCTAATGATAATGCAAAACTATTGAACACACTTACGGGGAGATGGGCCGCTTTTCTGGACCACTTTCTCCTCATGTTGAGCCCCATTAGTTTTCAGATGTTAAGATGTTTGCCCCATTAGTTAGTTGATTTTAACCCTCCAGCCCCGGCTATGTATTATGTATATATTCCTCGAAATCCGGGTGTTTTGGCCGAAAAACGTCTAGGCTAGGCTACCGTATATTCGTTAATCAGACTGCTTCCCGCATTCCCGCGCATCCCCAAGCGTAGCTGTGTTATTTACCTGTAGAATGGCATTAAGTAGAGCTATCTAAGTCAACTGGTTGAGCTGTGATGATGATTTCATTGGAGATAACTTTATGGCCAAAACAGCCACTTTACACCACTTTTCGATACTTAACAACAACATACAGGCACACACGAACAAGCGACGCTCTCCTTCTTGTGGCCGGAGATGTGGAGCGTCGGTCCAGCCGGCTGTTGTTTACATGCGTCGGACCGACGCCTCGCACACGAAGCTCACAGGCTTTCAACCACTGGGCGTTCAAGAGGCCATCCGGGTTGCGCGGGCCGAGGTTGTTATGGGCGTTCAAGAGCCCATCCGGGAACAGAGGGTTAAGACCTTTCGCCCCATTTCTTCGTCAATATTTAGACCTTTCGTGCTATTTAGGTGTCAATTTTTTATCTGGCGAACGATAGTGAGCCTGTAATGTTGGAAGAACCGGCCTTCGGGCGGGACATTTTTCTACCGAAAAATGTACAAATTAATCTAGAAAGAGGATCTAATGGATGTTTTTTTTTTAATTTCATGGAGGTCTAAGAAGGAAACTAGAAAAATAACGAATACATTAAAAATTCGCCCAAAAAGTGAACCATCTCCCCTTAACCCTCCTGGCCCGGGCTGGTCTTCCAAAGGACAGTGAGGGCTACCCGGGCGATCTGGCCGAAAAACGTCTAGGTCTAGGCTACCGTATTTTTGTTTAGTTTAACTGCTAGAAATTTCCCACGCATCTATAAACGTAGTGCAGTTTCCAATCTGTAGACTGGCGTTGAGTAGAGCTCTCTAAGTCAACTGGTTCAGTTGTGATGACGATTTCCGTGGTGCGAATTTTTCCGCGATGTTGACAATATCTGAGCTTTTCAGACACTAATTTCGTCTGACGTCACAACAATAACATTGATCCGACGTCTCCTTATTGTTTTAGGAGGTGCGGTGACGCAACGATCGGCTTTGTTTACATGCGTCGGATGCATGGCGTTCAGACCAAGCTGAATAGGCTTGAAAGCTTGCTGCCTATTAACAGGACACCCGGGCTCCTACCCTTCTTTTGTGGTGTCCTTTTAATAGGACACCCGGGCTGGAAGGGTTAACACCCCAGCTGCGGGGCCCGACATATGTCGATCGAGAGAACCATGGCCATCCCTGCGGGGCCCGATATATGTCTAAAGAGATGTTGAGCACATTATTGGCTATGAGAGAGAGTCCACGCATTGGGAGGACGATAGGCGGGCTCTGACCGCTCGGCATGGACCTAGTCCCTCCACTGACGTAACCTCCGCACCATCCCACACCCCAGGCCTCGCGAGAACAAGGAAAAACTGGGGAATTTACCGTATTTTAGGGTTTTTCCCCTCGTGTTGCAACATCGTTGCAAGAGAACCCGTGGTCGTACAAGGACGATTCAGGTGTCATTGGAAAGCTCTATTATCGCCCTTTCACGGATACATAATTGTATTACGCTCTGGCTCTTGTTTATGCATGAAAAATTGCATGGAATGAAGCTCGTTTAGGGTAAATATGCCCGCCAGGCAGGTAGTAGAAGATACAAACATCCCCGTCCGTAAGGGGTTAAAAGTGTATGTTATTTGATCTCTATATAATCTGTGAATCATTTCTGATATGATGGAATTAAAGACAAATTTCCACCAACTCATCAGCAAAAATGACACAAGTGTCAATTAAAAACATATTACAATATTTCCCCATCATTTTGTGTAGACACTTTCAAGGCGAAAATATACCATGGGAAAAAAATAAAACAAAGAAATAAAAAGCATATCTTCCGACGGTCGGAAGTTCAGCGCTTATCTGGAGAAGATGGGGGAATATCTTTTGTTGACTTATTTCTTGTTTATCTGGAAGGATATTATATTATAGACAGACGAATGAGGAATTACATACAAAGAGAAATAATAATCATCAAAGTATATTTTTATCAACATTCTTAATCATTTATATATACCTAGGCTTGGGCCGCCATTCCTGTATGATTCCGACTTTTCCGTGTTGTGGCCGACTTTGGAACTTTTGGGGTTACTGTGTCCAAACGAATCCGTGTATATAAAATGAGTGTATATCGAGACATTAAATGGTAAATTTCTTTCCGTTTTCACTAATGAACATTTGGCAGAAGTCTGTAAGGTATTGTATATAGCGATAGTATAGAAAATATGTTGAGTACGGTTACTATAAATTGTTGTTGTTGTTCCCCAAGCTGCCTGGCCGAACAGCCCCAAGGCCCCGAGCAGGCCAAGGCCATAACCGTGCGCCCCCACAGAACCCTCACTGCCGACCACAATAAAGCCTGGGTGACCGAAGCCACTCCATGGCGGGGAGCTGAGGAGGGTGCGGAAATGCCCAGGAAACCAAAGCCCCACCCAGGGCCCTGTGCCCCTCAGCAATGAAGAGAAAGTTGTTGTTGTTGTTCCCTATGCTGCCTGGCCGAACAGCCCAGAGTCCCTGAGGAAGGCCATGGCCATGATCGGGCTTTCCCACAGAGCTCTCATTGAGTGTAGATTGTGTTGTTGGCGTAAGTGGTTGTGTGAAATGCAGTCTTCTATGATGTGATGGGTTACTATAAGTAGAAATTATGTGCTTAAGGAAATTGACAGACTGAAACCTCAGAAATCGCCTGGTCTTGATGAGGTATATGCTAGAGCATTAAAAGAATGCAGAGATGAGTTAAGTTACCCATTAACATTTCTATTTAACAAGTCATTAGAAACAGGTTTAGTTCCAGAAGCTTGGAAGCTTGCAAATGTAGTTCCGATCTTCAAAAAAGGTGATGCATAAATCATTAGCATTCAATTACCGTCCGACTCCCATTAGTCTCATCAATCATATTAAAGCTACTAGAGTCAATTATTGCTAGGAAAATTAGAAACCACTTAGAAACATTTAACTTAATCAATTCTTCTCAGCATGGATTCACTCGGGGACATTCTTGCCTTACTAATTTGCTTAGCTTTTTCTCAGAGGTATATGAAGCAGTAGATAATGACAAGTCATTATTATGTTCTCTCCACCAACCAACTCTACTCCTAAAATCGATTAATGAAATTAACAGACACATGTGGCAGTCCGGGGATTCGAACCCAGGATGCTCACACCGAAAATCAACACACTATGCACTGCACCACGAAGACAGTTATATTTAGACTTCAGTAAAGCTTTCGACAGAGTCCCTCATGAGAAATTGATGAGAAAGGTTGAGGCACATGGAATAGGTGGGTTGTTGTTGGGATGGTTTAGGTCATGGCTAATTGGTAGGAAGCAGAGCGTCAGCATAAATGGTACCAAGTCAGAATGGGGAGCAGTCAAAAGTGGTGTCCCCCAGGGATCTGTATTGGGTCTTCTGTTGCTTGTTAATTGTTATATACATAAATGACCTTGATTTAGGTATAACTATACTCTATTTTTTCCAGCTGATCGTAAATTGAATCTCTTATTAGCTGATTTCTCGATACTTAATGGAAATATATGAAACTACTATGGCTGTGTGTCATATTAATGCCAAGTTTTCAGAATAACCATCATCTTTCGCTACAATTTCTAACTTATAGCCGAGAGGTGTGGAAATTCCCGGCGCGACCGAAGCCACTCCAAGGACCCGTGCCCCCAGGGGGGGGGGCAGGGGATAGTTGTGGCGGTTTGGCTCCCGAAACTGCTCCCCGCGGCCGGCATCCGGTTATCCTCCACTGGACGATTGATCTTGTCTCCGGCCGTGGAGGGTCGGCAGCCATCCCGGTTGGCAGCTCCGGGAGGTGGTCCCACGGCGTAGACGCCGCCACATCAGGACCTGTCCTCTCTCCCTCCCTGCCCACCCCGAACCAACTTCCAGAAGCACATCCATACTCATATCTCTCGCCAATCCATCCACTCACTCACAGACAACACGCAGCTGCATGCACGACCTCCCGAAATCCATCCTTCCGAATCCTCCCTCCCTCGCGAGGACAGAGTCCACCTGGCCAGGCTGAGATGCGGACACCATCCAGCTCTCCTGAGCTATCAGAAGAGACTGGATGACTCCGTTGTCGACGCCTGCCCGGGATGTAACACAGCACCCCATACCATTAAACACATCATAGAAGACTGCATTTCACACAACCACTTACGCCAACAACACAACCTTCACTCAATGAGAGCTCTGTGGGAAAGCCCGATCGTGGCCGTGGCCTTCCTCAGGGACTCGGGGCTGTTCGGCCAGGCAGCTTAGGGAACAACAACAACAACAACTTATAGCTGAGTAACAAAGATAGAAATATGACAATTTAGGCTCAGCTGGAAAAAAATAGACTTTAGTAGGATAAGTAAATTTGCAAACAATACCAACATTGGGAGAACAATAGATTCAGATAGCGACATAGGTGCCTCCAAAGGGATCTAGATACCTTACACGAATGGTCAGTAAATTGGCAGATGAATTTTAACATTGACAAATGCAAGGTATTAAAGATAGGGAAGATGCATACAAATGTAAAATATAAACTAGCTAATATGGAATTAAAAAACTCAGACTGTGAGAAAGACCTAGGTGTGTTTGTTAGCAATTATTTGAAATCTAGAAAACAGTATAAGCGTTCGTAACAAGGCAAGCATGATTCTCGGTCTAGGAGTGTGAGTAACAGAACTACTGATGTTATCTTAAAACTTGATTTGTCATAGGTGAGACCCCATATGGATTATGCTGTTCAATTTTGGTGTCCTTATTACAGAATGGACGTAGATTCCCTGGAGAGAGTACAATGTAGAATGACAAAAATGATCTATAATATTAGAAAATTGCATATGAAGAAAGGTTGAAGAAATTAGGCTTACATTCGTTAGAGAGACACAGAGTTAGAGGGCATATTACGTATATAGCTCTTTAGTACTTTCACGGATATATAAATGTACAGTATTATGTCGACTGACTGACAGCGGTGCATGGGGGCGTTTCGTTCGTGGCCATCCCTTCAGGGATCACAGCGTCTGGCAATAGATAGATAGATTACGATAGTATCAATTGCTTACTTTTGCGATTTCCTTAGTTTATTTGTGCTATAAATGTAGGTTATTTGTAGGGTAGTTATTGATAGGGGTCACTTGAGGCATGCTATGCTTACAGGTACCTACCCGATAGCACTATCGTTAGTGAGTGCTGTACTGTATTTTATATATTATTTTGTAATAGTATAGATATCTTATCAATATTTGTATTTTGTACTATTGTTAATGTCTTGTCATGTTGCAAATTTGATTTTAAATAATATTTTGACATTTAACATTTAGTTTCTTTATTCATGCAGAGTTTAGTCAAATTTGCCAGAACGTCCCGGACTACCCAAACTTGACTACTTCCTTTAACGTGACGATAGTGCGTTGTTATATGTGCGATTAGTTTGCTTGGGAAACAGATTAACTTGCTCATGTAGTAATGTACACCCTATGTGGTGGATTGTGTTCTTTTATTTAATAATTTTCATTTTAGTAAGCGTTGTTTCCACATAGCGATTTTGATAATTTAATTTGACTTTATATTGTCCTTGTCCCAATTTTGGTTTGTTTAGTTTGCAAGTTTTACATTTTAATTTTGCTTATGCATGAAAATGAGCAGGGAATGTATGGTAATTTTAGGCCAATGTGCCCGCAGGTGGAGTGTTAAACGTGTACAAAGAACCCTTCAAATACCGTGCTAGTGCCATGAAATGTCTCAAAATTGGATGACACATAGAAAATATTAGTATCTCCCTATAGCCTACCACATCCT
Source organism: Lithodes maja (assembly GCA_037953745.1). Taxonomy (NCBI): domain Eukaryota; kingdom Metazoa; phylum Arthropoda; class Malacostraca; order Decapoda; family Lithodidae; genus Lithodes; species Lithodes maja. Next base: position 91,923 of record JBAKBP010007529.1, read on the forward strand.
CCACTCCTCCCTCAACTTGACCTTTTATTTTATTTCATTTATTAGTCCATGGTTTCATGAAAAGACAGTACAGTTGAAATATCTATTTATTAGTGGCCCCTCCATCATTGATGATATGCCTATTACATAATACTGTAGAGCCCTTTCAAGCCCTTGCGTTAGCTGTTTGAAACAACCGCCGCAGGGAGAGAGGGACCACATCGTAAGGGTACGCTTATTCTCTTACGGAATCGCCATTATGATTGGGTACTCACTACGAAAAAACTTTGTAAAAAATAAAACAAAATAAAATATTAGAAATACTACAAGCCAAGCTTCCCAAAACTTGTGGATGTTTTCACGTGCGGAGTATCCTCCGTGAGACGATGCTCCGTGAAGCGTCACACCGTCTTCCTCTCCCTGCGTCCGGGCTGTGTGGACGTGCGAGACCGTCTCTCTTCATTCTGCATTCGTTCGCCTCTTAGTGAGTCTTTTGCTCATTTGTATCTATCTGAGATGTTATAGAATAGGGTTAGATTAGTGAGAACGGTCGTCCCCATTGGCACGGTCGCAGGAAGTGTGTTGAATATAGTAGGGTCATTTGCTTGGAATCTGTGATCATTTTGTTCCTACCTTTCTCTCTCGATGGATTTGACAACCTGAACCATTTTAAAGGAAAATTAGCTCCTGTGCCCCTCTGAAAAATGACGGATAACTCTGCTAGAGCCCAATATTCAAAATGGCTGCCAACGCCATCTTGAAAAACATGAAATGTAATATCTCTGGCATCAGATGAGCTACAAGGATGAATGAGGTGTCCTTTTTCACTAATTCTGGCATTACAAATCCACTGGAATGGTTATTGTATTGTATTGTATTGTATTGTATATTGTATTGTTATTGTATTGTATTGTATTGTATTTTATTGTATATTGTATTGTTATTGTATTGTATTATACTAATTGTACATACTAATCTGCCACTTCACTGTCACTACATGATTCACTGTATGAGCCACTATCAGAATCACTGTCCTCACTTTTGCTGCTATAATCACTGTTGTTCTCTGCTTGCGGATTTGTAGGTAGTGGTATGGATGGGGTAAGTGGGGGCTGGGTTGAACGGACAGGCAGACATGGGCCATTTACATGATGCCATCCATGGCCGATCGGTGAGGGGTGACATTGGAGCTGGTAATGCTTTTGCAAATATGCAAGATAGTTTGCACGCTCCAAGTGTGGACGGAGACTGTCCAAGTCAGGCACAAGTCGGATAGTGCTTTTTTTCTTCTGAGCTCTCCACTTTGCTGCCCTCGCATCTCCCAGGGTCTTGCTTTTGGTATCACCATAGACATATCGAATGACAAACCGCTCCAAATCACTGATGACCTGTTCTGTGACTAGGAGCTGTGTACCACATGCTGCTAGCAGGTCGTGTGCCTCTTTAGACTTCTCCAGACGATCTGCGATGAGCTTCTTGCTTGCTCCATAGAAGCCAGAGTTGTGGTCACACCCTGTGAGGACATGAAGTGGATGGATGCAGCCATTGCCTCACTGCACAAACATCGGGCATCGATAAGCTGACGTTTGCGTTTCACACACAGGATTCCTGTTGTCTTCTGAGCAACATATGCCGCTTGCACGTAGTTGTCTGTGTCCTCTGTGTCAAGAACGACAGCTGCTGTGTAGCTGTCTGACCGGAGCACACTATATATGGTGAGCATTGCCGTATCTGCCTCTGCATGGGAGCATGTGAGCTCTGGCACAAGCTTGCCTGTGGTGAGATTCTTTGCAGTGCTGCCAACTACAGTACACTGTAGATGATCTCGGTGCTAGTTGTTGCTGCTGTTCTCTGGAATTCCGTTTGAAGAAATGCCTGAAGGCGGATTTTGTTCTCAGGAATTCCGTTTGAAGAAATGCCTGAAGGCGGATTTTGTTCTCAGGTTTACCCAGTTGAGCATGGAAAACTTTACTACAAGGAAATTTATCTTCTGTCTTCATGAAGACATTGCTGATTGGCAGGGTTTTTTGGCGCAGTATTCTCTCACTGTCCTTGATCGTGTAATTCTGATCATATGAATCATTGACGCAAATGATGCGCTCAGCATGCTTGTGTCTCGTTAGAACGAAGTGCACCAACTTCTCTGCATAATCTCCCCAGGTATACAGTCGACGCTTGATTTAACGGACCCCGATACAACGGATGTCGGATTTAACGGACTCTGTCCGTAGCCGGACAATGGACCCAGCAACGGACAAAGTCCGTTGCTCGAAAAAAAGTCCGGTAATTGGCTGGTGCGGCGCACCAGTTTCCCGGCAAACCCCCTGTATTTCTATGGATTTTATTTGTTTATCTCGGTAATGAAAGAACATTTTTATTAAAAAAAAAATATTTGTATGTGCAATATGTAAGGAAAGACATAAAAACACCTGGAAAGTTAAAAATCTTCATTTTCGAGGCATATTAGGGCAAAATCGGCGATTTTCGAGAGCGATTTTCCAGCAACGGACTCGGTCTCCCCCCTATCTATCTATCTATCTATTGCCTGACGCTGTGATCCTCGAAGGGGTGGCCACGAACGAACCGCCCCCATGCACCTCTGTCCCCAGTCAGTCGACGCCCCTCCCCCCAACCAGCACCGCCTTCATTCATGTAGTTCCTCACTCCATCCTTCCACCTAATATTCGGTCTACCTCTCCCCCTCTGTCCCTCCACCTCGCTCTCGTACACCCTCTTAGTCATTCTCTCGCTTTCCATACGTTCCATATGGCCGAACCATCTCAAGTTGTTCCTTTTCACACTTTCCAGCACATCTACCTCCACACCACACCTCCTTCTTACTTCCTCATTAGTCTGTCTATCCCTCCATGTAATTCCGCACGCACTCCTTAAGTAATTCATTTCCACTGCTCTCACTCTTGGTCTGAGTCTCTCAACCAACGTCCATGCTTCGCTTCCGTAAGTCAGTGTCGGGATTACCACACTATCATGCAAGGACTTCTTCACTTCCATACTGACCACCCTATTTCTTGTTACTGCTTTTAGCGTTCCTACAACGCTCTTCCCCTGTTGTACCCTCTCCCACACCTCTTCATCCATAGTCCCATCTTTACTCAACACACTGCCCAGATACTTAAAAGAGTTGACGATCTCCATAGCCTGACCGTTCAGCTTCACCTCACACTCTGTGACTTCACCCCTTTCGAAGACCATAACCTTGCTCTTTCCCGTATTTACCTTCAAATTCCGTTTTTCGCACACTGTTCCAAACTCATTTACCAGACCCTGCAACTCCCATTCATTATCACTCATCAGAACTGTATCATCCGCAAACAGCAGTATAGGTAGCTTCCACTCAATTCCCTCCCTTTTCAGCGATACACCAACATCCACTGCTCTTGATAGTATTTCTTTCATAACTCCATCCATATATACAGTAAACAACCACGGGGACATCACACACCCCTGTTTCAAACCAACATTCAGGTCAAAGAACTCGCTCTGCTCATTCTCCACACGTACTGCCGCCTTTGCACCCTCATACATGCTCTTCACTGCTTTCAGCAACTTGCCCTCTACTCCGTATATTCTAAGTACTTTCCACAAACCTTCTCTATCCACTCTGTCATATGCCTTCTCCAAGTCCATAAAGGCAACATACACCTTTTGTTTCTTCTCCAGATACTTCTCCACAACACAATTCAGGGTAAAAATCTGATCTACACATCCTCTTCCCTTCCTAAAGCCTCCCTGCTCGTCGCCTATCCATTTCTCCGTTCTCACTCTCTCAATCACTACCCTACTGTATACCTTCCCTACTACGCTTAGAAGACATATTCCTCGGTGGTTACCACACACTCCTCTTTCCCCTTTGCCCTTATATAGGGGGACTATTATGCCAGTCTTCCAGTCATCGGGTGCACTCCCCTTCTCCCATGCTAGTTTGCACATTTTCCATACCCATTCTATCACTATCTCACCACCATACCTCAACATTTCCCCACACACTCCATCACTCTTTTCATGGCTTCCCACACTTCTGACCTCCTGATCCCCACCTCCTCCTCCACTACTTCTCTTCTTCTCCCTCCCATACCATATCCAGCTATGTTTGCTGGCTCTTCATTCCTTTCATTTAGCAACTCACTGAAGTACTCCCTCCATCTTTCGACTCTCTCTTGCTTCTCGGCTAGCATTCTCCCATTCTTATCTTTCACACCCTTACTGTTTCCCTTGCTACCTTCCCTAACTTTCTTGACTTCTTTCCAAAACAGTTTCTTACTCTCCCTCCATTTTACACTCAGATTCCTTCCAAATTCCTCATCTACTCTTCTCTTACTTTCCTTCACTACTCTCTTCACCACCCTCTTACTCTCCACGTACCTCGCTCGTTTCTGTCTCTCGGAATCTTCATTCCCTCTACTACCCAACCACTCTCTATATGCTTTCTTCTTTTCTTCCACAGCTATTCTTACCTCTTCTGTCCACCATGCTGTATCTTTCACTCCCCTCCCTCTTCTCCTCACTCCACACACCTCCTCACATGCTGCACAGATCTCATCCTTAAACACCTTGCTCATCTCCTCCACTTCCTCCATAACTTCCAGGTCGAACCCACCTAGTCGTCTTTCCACTGCTCTCCTGTACTCCTCCCTGACTAACTCCTCCTGCAACCTCTCCACCCTCCTCACCATTCCACCCTCCTCTCGCCTCCCTCCCGCTCTCCTCACCCACTTCTTTTGTATCCTAACCTTAGCTACCACTACATAATGATCAGACAGACCCCCTCCAATACCCCTATACACCCTAGCATCCATCACAGATTTCTTCATTCGTTCATTCACACATACATAATCAATCAATGACTTTCGTTCCACCACTGTCTTATCCTTCATCGTCAACATCCGTTTCCACGTGTACCTGTGGATCATTCTGTGTCGGAAGAAGGTGTTGGCTATCCACAGCCTCCTCCCCACACATACGTCCACAAGTGCACTACCATTCCCATTCACCTCTGATGGTACCCCCCACCCTCCCACCACTCCCTCAACTTTCCTATCACCCACCTTACCATTCATATCCCCAATCAGAAATATTCTTTCGTTTTTGTCAAACTTCTCCAGGCACGCCTCCACATTCATCCAGAACTCCTCTTTCTTTCTTTCAAGTATATCCTCTGTCGGGGCATACACACATACAATCACCCACGTTTGTATTCCTACTTTCATTCTCACCCACACAATCCTTGAACCCACAGACCCATACTCTCTTACACATTCCTTCCATTTGCTACTTACAAACAAACATGCACCTTCTCTCGCTGTTCCTTCACTCACTCCAGCACACACACCCATTCCACACTCCCACTCTCTCACATCTGAACCTTTCCATTTGGTCTCTGTCATTCCACATACATCCAGCCTGGCATTCACTAACACTTCCAGAACCTCTCGCTCTTTTGTGCCATCATTCATGCCACTAACATTCCATGTAGCCATTCTCAGAATGTCCGAAGGCATGTCCTTAGTCAGTCGTGGTTCGTCAACGTTGGTTCCGTCCGCATCCGAGGCTGTTCGTTCGTTTTTTTTTGCTTAGATATTTTTTCCGGGTGGGGGTCGCAAGCCCACCGACCCAACCTCTTTAGTCGCCTCTTACGACACGCAGAAGGCACGTGGGGCATATTCTATTCCCTAACCCCCAGGGGGGGTTATTAGTCCGTTATTAGTCCGTTAAATCGAGCGTCGACTGTACTTGGTACCGTCTCCCTTCTCTCTGTCTTCAATGGTAGGAGTTGTTAGGCGCCAGATAAGGCCCATATCAATAATAGACGTGTATACATCAGGCTCTGGAATGACAGTCATAGTTAGTTCTTGTTGAAGCTTGCTTTTCTGTGCCTTATGGATGGTTCCATTGACGTTGAAGATGGAAAGGCACTCGGCTGTAACACGATGCTGCAGGACTTCTTGAAGTTTGAGGGCACCACTCGTTTCAACCAGTCCGAGAACAGAGGCCAAGGCATTATGCTCCATTTCCTCAGTCTTTCCCTTCAGGTTCTCACCATCTGCTTTCTTCAATTCCTGAGTTGAAAAGTTCAAACGCTTGCTACGGGGAACTCTGTCGTTGAGAGACTTGGTCTTGGAATACACTCTCTCATTCAAGAACTGCTTCAGTTTGCTTGTGCCATCCTCCTTTGCCGATTTCAAGTCGGCAGCGAGAGCGTCTGAGGCTGGGATTCCTGACTGTAGAGATCGAAGTGTCTTGTTTGTATGGTCAAATGGATCACACTTGAATTCAGTGAGACCTGCGCTTATATCCTGTACAGCTTGTTCATCCTTCTTTATTTTACTCGACGAGCAATCAGCATGCTTCCCTTTTCCTTGTTTTTTGCGATTAGCATGGCGATGGACCTTTGTTCTCACCCGATTGATGTTATTCACATTCCGAGTGTTTGAAAGGATCTGCTTTTCATTGTTCAGAATGGCCAACCAACCAGACTTCAGCTTAGAGCCCTTATTCATTGTTGACTCTATCCATATGTCGAGGGCGACACACGAATATGGTTTTCCTGTCATTGACTGTGCAAACATACCACTCTCCATGAATGCAGCATGATCGACAGGAAGGGTATTAAGCACTGCGGTGAAATCGGGGAGATGCCGACCATACTTGTCATTATCATAGATTTGCATCAAAGGAAGCATGAGCTTGAGTGAGGACTTGAACTCAGTCCAGTTGCTTGTTCTGATTGCATGGATATTTTGAGTTAGAACCTCAACCATTTCCATGAATGACATCCAGTATTCTGCTTGTGGGGCACCCTCAGTCCTTGAAGAGAGCATCAACGAGGTCCTTCAGCTCAGCATTTCTCTCTAGTTCTGCATGTTCATCTGCAAGTTCCTGTGCATCAATCGGATGTCGAAGCTTGGCAAGGGATGCCTTTACTTCTTCAGATAGAGGGGAATCTTCCAAACGTTTGTCTATGACATGGTGGACCAGAGTCTCGTAGAATAGTCGCAAGCAGCGAACCCCACGCTTAACATGTTTTCCACGAAGGGCCTGATCAACAGACCCGTCTGCTATAACACCAGCTGCCACCAACACATCTGAGA